>JACXGK010002915.1:0-26767 GCA_016801125.1 Novumbra hubbsi
AGCTACAGAGGATGCCTCAGAAGACTTCATTACCGTCGTTATCTTCCAAGGTTAGCTACAGAGGATGCCTCAGAAGACTTCATTACCGTCGTTATCTTCCAAGGTTAGCTACAGAGGATGCCTCAGAAGACTTCATTACCGTCGTTATCTTCCAAGGTTAGCTACAGAGGATGCCTCAGAAGACTTCATTACCGTCGTTGTCTTTCAAATTGAAAATTTGCAGTGGTTTGAAATGCAGAACAAATGTGGCATCTTGTCTCACTAGATCTGGCCGCATGTCGGAGTAAAATGCAGCGCAAACAAGAAAGAACCTTTTTAAAATGGAAGAACGGTGTACAACTCCCCAAACCTGTCGCAAGAAGGCATTTCTCATTGGTTTCCATTTCACAACCTTTTCTCATGTTCAGAGTGGTGACCACCCAGCAACAATGTCTGCAAAGTCTCCCAGCTGTTTAAAATGTTTGAGATTTCAGTGAAACGTTCTTTTAAAGTATTAGATCTGACATTCAAAGCTAGTTAAACAACAGAATATATCTTCAATCTGTTTGATTAAACAGATTTTGGCTGTGATTTTGCATTTGTGTAACTCAAAACTTTTTGTGAACAGGACTACAAACCCCAAGTAACCATGCTGATCAATTGTGCACACATGCACAGTCATTAGCAGCTTTTGTGCTTTGGCTTCCACTGTCTGTTGCTGACTTCAGACAAACCTTGCCAGCACTTAAAAATAAACTCAGTGTGTGTGTTTTAGGTTTGTCAATAAAAGAAGAATATCCCAGAACTGATTAAATCAGAAAAAGGTGACAAATCAATGAGATTGTTACTCTCATTAAGGGTTGGTCTAAGGAAGAAGATGTAATATGGGTTATTGTTGGTGTTTGGGTTCTGCATGACTGGTTAGGTTTAGGAAAACAGGCTGTCCGGTGGTAGGACGGGGGAGGCAGGCTGTCCGGTGGTAGGATGGGGGAGGCAGGCTGTCCGGTGGTAGGAGGGGGGAGGCAGGCTGGCCGGTGGTAGGAGGGGGGAGGCAGGCTGTCCGGTGGTAGGATGGGGGAGGCAGGCTGTCCGGTGGTAGGATGGGGGAGGCAGGCTGTCCGGTGTTAGGAGGGGGGAGGCAGGCTGGCACGTATGTCTGCGAGAATTTATGTCTGTAAGAGCTAATGCAGGCTTTGAAGTGGCCCTGGGGGCTGGTTACTCCAGCCTGGCTCGATGGAGTGGCCGCTGGGATGTGGTGGCGTTTGCTGTCTGGTCTGGGTGGAATAGTTTACTGACGGCGATCAAGCCACATACTAAGTAGGGGGAAACCTGCTGTCACTGCGTTTGGCACGCAGCCTTTGACAGCTTTCGGAAAAAACAGACATCCAATTATTAATTGATGTAGTATTCCGGTACTGCTCATTTTTCTTACAATTGTTGTTCGCTGTCATTATTATATTTTTTAATCAATGAAAATTTGCATTTATTTGTCAGTTCCTCTTGTTGATAAAATGTACTGTATGTGCAAAGGGTGGCAACTCTTTATAATACGAAAATTTATTTTGATCTGTTTAACCCTTTATTGGTTGCTAGGTGATTCCGTTTGTTATTTCATATTTTTCATGTATTCGCCATTCACTTCTACACAAACAACAAAGTGTATTACATAGAATATATTTACACTAAGTCTGTTGTGTATTTTCTGTACTGTGCTGCTTGTGATAACTCCGTACAAATATGTGTGTATACTTATTGAATAATGATAATGAATAATGCAGTGTATTCAGGGAATGCTAGCAGTTGTAGTGGGTCAGATGGGAAAAGTACATTTTCTTGTTTTGTTATCTTTTCCACACCCCTCTATTATTAGTTTTTTTATTTATTCAAACAGGGGCTGAAACAAAATAAATATATTTGCCAGACTTTTAACAGGAAATTCTAGCCTTGGACTGAATTTTATATATAAGAGGGAAGGAAGAAATTAGCCAGGACCCTGTCCTTACTGTACTAATTATGAAAATCAAAAGATAATCTGAAAGCCCAGCTCACGGGTGTCTGTAGACAGTCATTTTTTTAATATAGATTTAAGGGACATGACTTGACACAAACACGATCGATTGAACTTTAGTAGATGGAGTTGTAGGTTTATGGGTTCACTAAAATAGACGAAATTATGATTTGGTCGCAGTGCCCATCTAGGCTACACAGTAGTGTAGATTTGTAGCTGAGGGCTGCTCAGGGGATTGTGTGAGTGTGTATGTGTGGCAAATTTCCTCTCCATAAATACTGTCTGTTCTATAGTCACTACCTGAAAATCTCTTGAACCAAGGCCTTATAACCACTTGGTTATTCACCGAGAGATTCTGCCATTCTGATCAGACTCACTGTGCCGCCACCAAACACCAGTTACCATCGTCGTCAAACTAGTTGATGTAGATGTCAAACGCCGGTTGCTGGCGTCGTCAAACACGGCTCCTGTCTTCAGCTCAGGACGGCGTTGAGGCGGAGTTAATGTGATGGCTCTAGTGACAGTTCCATTACAGGTTGTTTATGAGGGCCGCTTCCACGCCAAATAGATATGCAGATTCACAGCACAACTCTGTCAGCAGATGCTGGAGCGTCATCTCGACTGAGAGGCTGAAGGGGGTTTTGTGTCAAGCTGCCACGTGGAATCTAGTTGACGGAACTTGAGAGTAAATGTGGCCCACTGGTTGATGAGGCTGTTATTTTGTTTCACTTGTCTTGGAAGGGTTAGAGACTCGCGTTTAATACCATGCCATAGTAAAAAAGGCTTTCAGTAGCACTGGCAATGAATGTTCCCTCCATAGATTGACGTGTACCTGCTTTTCTACCGCTTGTTAGCACAAGAAGAAGTAATGATATTAGAGCATTTTTATCTCTGATTATTTAAGGTAAAAACGCTTTCCTCTGTGTTGCCAATAGACACTTCTATCAGGTATACCTTGCTGCTATACTGGTCAGTGCCTGGCTGGCTCTTTTCTGGCTTTCCCTTACTTTCTGGTGGAACTGCTGTGTCGAAGGTGGAGGCTAGTGGGTGCTATTGAGCTGGCCAAGTGTGTCACAGAGACCACATCCCACATGGCAGCCCATCCTGTTTAGGGCACTGCTTTTACCCAGGGCTCTGTTCAAGTAGTGACTTGCTTCAGAAGGAGTGCACTACATAGGGAATAGGTTGCTGGTTGGGGACATGCGGTTGGGTCACATGACGGATGGATACCCTTACAGAGGGAGCCGGCACTATGCTTAGTCATGATCAATCATCTCCCACACTCCTCTGCCGTGTCCAAGGTCAATTGTTCCTCTTACAGTGTCCGTGTTAAATATACAACTGCTTTCCGCTCCATTTATACAGTGAGGGAGGGATTCTGATTAATATAACGATCAGCAGTTATTCATATTGCCAGTTACACCCCTAGAATTCCTTCTGGATAGTCTTGTAAGGTCTTGTTCCATTGTGTTGATTAGAGAATCTCTTTCTACCTGTCTCTATGGCCCTCTCTCTATGTCCCTCTATATCCCTCTCTCTCTGTCCCACTCTATATCCCACTCTCTGTCTCACACCATTTTCCTCTCTATGTCCCTCTCTCTGTCCCACTCTATATCCCACTCTCTGTCTCACTCCATTTTCCTCTCTGTCCCTCTCTATGTCCCACTCTATATCCCACTCTCTCTCTCTCCATTTTCCACTCTATATCACACTCTATGTCCCTCTCTATATGTCACACTCTCTATTTCCCACTCTCTATGTCCCTCTCTCTGTCCCACTCTATATCCCACTCTCTATGTCCCTCTCTCTATGTCCCACTCTCTTTACTTTATCAACTGTTTGACCGTGATCGATACCCTTAGACTGAAGGAAGCATTTTCCCCCTCCCATTGACCCAGGAAGCCCAGCACAGACTGGTGCAGTAGCAGGGTGGGGGGTTGGGTCGAAGGGGGTTCGAGTGTTTGGGAGGGCGTAAACCGGCCAGATACACATCGTGTAAGAGCCCCCTGCAGCCCGGGAAATGATATTAACTCTGATCTGACCGTCACCGACCTCCCCTTTTCCAGGAAGCCGCTAGTCACCATGGATACGTGATGGCTCCCAGTCCAGGTTGTTGTTGTTGGTCTCTAGGAGTGGATCTATTGGAAAGGGAACGTACTACTTTATTGTTCTGACACTGGGACAAATCGCTAAATATAGACCACATTCTGTTAATTGTTAATTATAGAGTTTGCGTAGGACCAACTGTTTTAAGTTGTGTGGAGATCTTATACACTGTCCTGTTTCAACCGGATGTTTCATTTGAGGTACTGTCGGAGAGTCAGGGTAGAACTACTGCCTTCTGCCTGCTTGTGTAAAGTATAGTCAAGCTAGGTTGATTGAAACAAATGCTTAGCGTTTATGGTTGGGCCTTATTATTGTACATGGGCAAAATCACCATCATTAATACACATTAGACGGAGGAGCTGATGTCGTCCCTCTGGTTGTATCCCAACTGGCCCTCCATTCCCTGTGTAGCGCACTACTTTGGATTTTGCCCAAAATAGGGCTATAACATTGGGAATGGCCTGCCATTTGGGACACGGAGTGTGTTCCTGTAAGGTCACTGCTCTCAGGACGTCCGCGTAAAACGCACTGACTTTGCACTTTGATCACAGATCTCGTTTCACACTTTGTCTCAACGTCTCCAGAGATCAATACACCTGGTCCAAAGAGCCCCTGAACTCCTCTGTCACGTGTTTCCGGTAGATTCCCTCCACACTACATTCATGCTAGAATTCCCTCCACATTACAGTCATGCTAGAATTCCCTCCACACTACAGTCATGGTATAATTCCCTCCACACTACAGTCATGGTAGGTCTGCAAACCTTTGTTCTGTTCCTGCCCTGTTTTAATCCCAGACCTTTACTTTGAAATCTTTGTTATGACTGTTTTTATAATTATGGTTTAGATGGTTTGCATGCTTAAATTATTGCCTGCTGGTCAGTACATTTTGTCGCCAGTTATGGTCTATGTCCTTTATCCACTTGGGCTACCAGGTGGGATACCAGGTGCATGAGGAAGAACAGAAAACCTGGCACTCCTGGATACCTCCATTTAAGGTCATAGAAGAATGTAGACTGAGTGTTGAACTCCAGATGGAAACATGCCCGAACTAATCACGACCTAATCCCGTCTCCTGGGACATGTGCAGTGAACTATGAAATGTTATTACAATGGGAATGGAAAAGACTTAAAACAAGAAATAGTTTTCGTCATCATAGAACTAGGGACTTTACTTGATAAGGTTGGCCATAAGACCTTAAAAGGTAAATGTGCACCAGCGCATGTACTGTTACGTGTATGTGTTGCTTACAAATCATTCAGTAATTCATTACGCAATCATTGAAAATACATCCAATATGAAGCGCCAATTACTGTGTAGCGTGATGAAAGTGTATGCGCTGTTAAATGCTGGACTGTCCAGGACTTTGACGACACCCACTCCGGAATTAAATAAAGAGGCCTTATACCACGGTCAATAGTGACAGTCGCTTTATTTTGACAGTAGATTTCGATAATTAGAGCAGGTGACGGCAAATCGGTAATAAGAATGCTGTCTTTTGCTAATTAACATTACTCGCGTCACTTTCTTTATTTTTAGTGCAAAGTACTGCCTTCCTGCGTTAAAAAGCAATTATCTTGCAACTTCATTACGCTACTGGACGAGGCATCAGGACCTGCAGTAGCCGTGCAAGGAACGTAATTTCAGCAGAACATTTTAGACCACTAGGGCTTAAGACGCTTCACAATTGTCAATATATGACGATTAATATTTTTCCCTGCAAATCTATTGGCTTGCTGGTCAAATTAGCATTGCGCAGCATCAATCACTCGAACCAACAACCGATTCACAAATCCACTACCAACTTGTTGGATTGGTATATCTGCATTTCCACCTTGTGGATTACGGGAGGTTTTGCGCAGACAAGACAAAATAATTGTGAAAGTGAAAATAAGCATAATATTGCAAGTCCCTTCATTCTGTCCAAACAATAATTTCATGACCCCGACAAAGGCGTGCGTTTTTTCTAAATCCTTTTCGTGGGTAGAATGGTCCTGACGATACCTCTTCCTCAACGGATGATAATGGCTTTTCCTATACTCTGACCTCGAACATTGCCTATCCATCACTACAACGCTTTCAGAGACACCACACAGGCTTCTCTTAGGATAACGTCCTACTCCGTATCATTTCGTAGCCTGTTAGATTGCAGTTTCCTTCTACCGACTCTCGTTTTCGCCTCCCAAAATGCTTTAACATTTTGTTGGGCTTTGGCGTGATAAAACAGAAGAGGATTACTGCAAGTTGAGAAAACAATGTAATGACCATTGCGGAACAAGTAAGTACATCTAGTCAGTTCATAGTATGTTTTGTGACGCGAGCTCTAATATCGGACGATGCAAAATATTGGAAATCTGTGGAAGGCGTTACAACATGCACGCGTGCTCAGGTGAATACCGACGGTTTATTCAGATTGGACCTCCTTTTTATGTGTACGGCTTTGCGGTTGATATGTTTCCGTTCACTGGTCTGTGAGCGCTGTATGGAAAATTATTCATGCCGCATGTTGAGAAGATGTTACTTCAGTGTGCCACCCTACTTGTCAGAACGAAGGGGCTCTAGTGTTTTCCTGCAGTTCTATGAAGTGAAATCAATCATATGTTTCAGATTAGGTGATGTTCTGACGTGCATAAAATTGTCTGATGATAGAAAATAGTTAAACTGAACAAAATCTTTAGGCTACCATTTATTCCCCATTTCTCACAATCCAGTATTGTAAACAAATCTGACTTTTTCTTCCCCACTAAAATGAACCAATGTTTCGTATGCTGGGGACACTGCTATTTCCCACATATTGAAGAGGAAACCGGTGATGTTCTCTCTCAAGGACGCACGCGCACGCACGCACACACACACACACACCGCAAAATTAAGTGATGGTTCTGCTGGTCTGGATGTTGAGCCCATAGATCCATGTTCCCAAAGAGAGAGAAAAGATAACTGATTAAAAATATGATGGATACGGTTGCCTGTCCTGTCGTCTCTCTGGTCTTACCATCTCTCCCTAATTCTTTCACCACCAGCAGAGGCAATGCAGCAATGGACTGATTTCCCACGAGACTCCGTAATGTCTTCTGTGGGCCTCCTTGGCTAGCGGTATATGAGATCAAAAATATCACAGCCCAGAGAGTGGATGTGCCATAGTGGAGGCACAGAGGCTACTGATGATTCACAGCCTATGTTTTGAGTAAGGGGATTTCAGAAAATGTAAACCGTCTACTTTGGAACTGAGATTCTCCAGTAGGTACTAATCAGTGTTTGGATTTCTGTCAATACTTGACGATTCAGTATTTATCCATTTGGCAATGTCAGATTGAGAAATATGTTGAGTCTTTGAGTAATTACATCCTAATATTTCACGATGGAGAATGTTACTTTGTACTCCATTTACTAAATAAATCACATCCATTACTCTCCTCTTCGGTTGTTGCATAAGCTTCTCTTGTCATAAAAGTTTCATATCCCTTCTATTGAGAAATCTTTAAAGCATTTCATGTTCTCAGATCTCTGTGATAATTAAAAATACACACAGCACTTCAAGTGAAGTAAGAGGCTTGTCCTGTTATAGAATCTTCATACGAGGAGGACGTTTCAAACCCTTCTGAAGTGGGCTTCCTTAACTACTGAAGCAGCTAGCTACTGGAACTAACAGACCAATGCGCAAATATTATGCACAACCGTGGTCATATTTAGAAAACAATAGGGAGACATTTCTTGGTTTGTTTGCTCTGGTTAGAAAAAACAATATTTGTTGTTCAAGGAAAGAATACAAGTGTTCCTTTTGGATAATTATGGGTTAGCTTTTACTTTAACGTTTAACTGGAACCAGAAAAGGAAGCACCATTTCTCCTCTCCTTTTGGCGATGTTTCCAAATCACCTTCTGACAATACCACGTATTTGCTCACAGAACAAGCAGAAATGGGTGCTTTTCTCAAAGTAGATACAACTACCCAGTGACGGAATGATATATTAAAACTGTTGAAACACCATGCTTTCATAAGTTTTTCCAAGATAATCAATCGCATGATTTGCATTTCACTGGCAGTGTTTGGGTGTGGTGAATGCAACACACCGTTCAGTTCGTTTCAGTGTGGGTGGAGCAGAGTAGGGCATCGAAGCCATGCCAAAATTTGCCTCTTTTAATGAATAATCCTTTTTAATCTCTGTTTCATGTTGTCCACAGAATCACCCGTTCGTACCGTATGTTTTGGCTGGTTGTGTCCCAGCATACGAGCTGTTAGTCTGGTCCACATCCTCCTGATAACACTGTTGTGCCTCTGATCCCACCATGCTGCTGCAGTCAGGGGCTGTTCTGTAGTTGACCTTGGGGTTTGTGAGGCTAATTTCAGATTCTGCCTGTGCACGCGTCCTTCTGCGGGGAACATTGCGTTTGAATGTAGATCTGACGAGGACATGAAACCAAAAGTGCTAAAGATTAAATCCAGCCCGAATTAATGATTAACGTTTGAGTTAATTTAAGATGTCCAGGCAACATCCTAATTGCACATGCATGTGGTTTCTGGTTTGGCAACCGCAGAGTACTTTGTGTGTAGAATAATAATTCTGTAATAATAGTATAATTCTGCCTGCCAGGATGTGTGCTGTGAGCATGTCTATCCTGAGGAGCCTCATTGAGTTATGCCGGCAGACCAGGGCCTCCTGGTGAAGCGTTAACGATGGTGTCCTCAGACGTGTGCTAAGCACGGCCTCGGCTGACTGGAGACTGCCTGACATCTGAGGCTGTCCGCACCAATGGATTGAGCCTGAACTCTGGCCACACGTTTGATGTTCATAATCATCAATGGAAATGGGGGCATTTCCCAATCAGAGTCGTTCAAATAGTTGACAGCAACAGAATAAACTCAATACTGTTCATACAAGAGATTGTGAATGATGTGTGTTTACACATGTGGAGCTAACCAGAACAGGCTCGTTCTACTATACCAATAGACCAGGTCCACGCTCACCAGGAGATCTTTTATATCTGCCTTGCTAGAGAAGCTGGGTGAAACTATTACCATAGTGCATGTACCTATTGTTTATTTAGTTTGTTTTATCGCGAAAGGTGTGTGCTGTCTAGGGTGACATTTGTTATTTAGCCACTAGCATACTAACCTGAACATTTTGACTGAACCCCCTCTGCAGTTTTCCCTCAGTGATTTATTGAATCCAAGCCAGAGCCTTTAAATAGCTGAAGATTAAAAAGCTGAGCGAAGCAGCCGTGAACCGATCTGGAACCGATACAGATTACCAAAATCCAGCATCTGGGACCTCAGCACTAGGCTAGCAAACAGCAGTGAGGAATCAACGTTGGAACCCAACTAATCTGGGTCGTTAACAGTACAGAATCGTTTTACATGGAGGCTCGTTATGTAGATTTTACAAATCTCTCCGCTGTGACTCGTCTGCACGCATTGACTCAGCTGGGGTTTGCGATGGGAAGGCTTTGGAGACAGATGCTCTCTCCACCCCGAATTCTGATGTTGGGACCGTCAACTCTGCGTCTCAATGACATGAATATAAGTCCTCATTGAGCCAGTGCTCTAATCAAGGTTAGGGTGACAAAGTTCTTCCCATTCTGCGCCTAATTGACCACGGGAAAATCAAGTTGTTAAACTGAAATAATAGTTTTGGGCCAATAGCCACCTAAAGGTCTGTCCTTTGCTTTATAGCTTTGTGGCCATGTGCCCATAATCCTGTTCAGCGCAATCAATATTAAAGAGGTTTTTGGATGTCCTATCTGTAAACTAAGTGGATCTTGTTCAAAGTGGATTTGCTAAATACCATTTTGGGCCTATAAATCATTGTTATTAATTAATAGATTCTTAAAGAATATCTTGTTAACGCTTTCTGAGCTGAGTAACTGTTGTATTTTTAGCCTAGCAGAACCAAAAAAATCACTTTGTTTTATTTCCAATGACACCTTACATATGGTATACAGTATAAGTCAGGTGCAGTAGGCTTGTTATTGACATCAAGATATACAGTGTAAGTCAGGTAGGCCTATTGACATCAAGATATACAGTGTAAGTCGGGTAGGCCTATTGACATCAAGATATACAGTGTAAGTCAGGTAGGCCTATTGACATCAAGATATACAGTGTAAGTCAAGTCATTAATTAGCTGACAGGTTGATTCACGTGATGCGGGCAATGAATGCATCTACGACGTGGAATGTCTGGACCTCCCCAGGAAGTGGGTATAACTACTGTCTAAGTAAGAGTTAATTCGACCTTTGGAAGAAGAACAGCTTTGTAAATTCTGCCGCATGGGTTTGATTGAATCCCCATTGCTCCTTTTTGTGTTGCCGACGTTCAACATTGACAGGAATGTTGTAATAGTATGCGGAGCGTTTGAATGGTTGTCGAAGTGATCACCTTCCTTGTTTGCTTTTTTTTTTTACATCCAATGATGCTCTTAAGGGGTGTGTTTAGCCAGGGGCAAGTTATTGTCCCAGTTTGCACTTATGGTTTAGCTGGAGGGGAAGGGCGTAACCATAATTATAATGTCAATCGGGTTTTGTTCACTGTGCAACATCCTTGCATATATTGTTAGGCTGAATAACACCACAAATGGGAGGTGGAAATAAGATGATCTGAAAGTGTTTAGGTTTGACTCACGCTTATAGATATGTTAATCTAGATATCTTATATGTGATATATCTATATCTTTTATGTGATATATCTATATCTTATAGATATGTTAATCTAGTCACAGGGAAAGTGGGAGCAGAAGAACTGGAGCAAATGAAAAGTGGTGCAGGTGTGTGTGTGAGTGTGTGTGTGTGTGAGTGAGAAAGCCAGAGTGCAATGGAGTATCAGTAGCTAGAGGCCTGAAAGAAGACAGGACTTCCATTCTGTGGCGTGTCAGACATATGTCTGTCCTCGGGGATGGACGCTGCACCCTAAGCCTCCGCCCTCATCACAGCATACTGACGACACAGTGATGGCCACATCACGGTCGAGACTCTCAACGGCTCAGGTTGTCTGGTTTTACTGCCACTAAGGATAAGATACGATGTGATGTTACAGCCTTTGTGTAAATATTGGCAGGTATGTTTTTAGAATAAGAGCTCCACGGGGGGCAGAGAAATGACTTTGAGTATTCCTGTAGAAGTAAGTTGTAGACCAATTTACAAAGGTCCAGTTAGTAAGAAAGTGTGAATCGTTTGCCGTTTTACCATTCACTTGTCACTAAACTGTGCTTTTCGCTGATGGGCTTTGTTGGTATTCATATAGTCACCTAAAAAAGCTCTGACCACCCGCTGTGTTTTGGCTCCCCTGCCTACCCTTGCATGTGTGAAATGACATTCAGTGTGACTGCATGGTCTATGTGCAGAGCTCCGTCACGGAAATAATCCACGGTGGCTACAAAGTCTGGAGATGTACCCCTGCAGTAATCACCTCTGCATGTCTATGTACCAGCGAGAGGGATCGTCATTATCATTAGTTATTTGTTTAAGCTAATCAATCGCTTAGCATTTAAGTAAACTTCATCATGCTGTTCAGTAGTTGCATTCAGTGTATCGAGTAGCATTATTCAGTGGTGGTATTTGGAAGTAGTATTCAGTGTTTGTATTCAGTGGCATTATTCAGTCGTCGTATTCAGTGCTAATAATCAATAGTAGTATTCAGTGATTGTATTTAGTGGTAATATTGGGTGTAAGTATTTAGTGCACGTATTCAGTGCTACTTTTCAGTGGTAGTGTTCAGTGTTAGTATTCAGTGCTTGTTTCCAAGCATTCAGTGGTAATTGTTTAGTGGCTTCTAAAGATTCCTCTTTACACTACAGCTGCATTATTGCAGCCAGGAGTGCGAATCTTGGTTGCGTTGTGCCAATAACGGCGGGGGCATCGTATGTGGTTGTGTGAATTTGCTCAACAACATTGGCGTTAGGTGACGTCTGTGTCGGACCAGCTTATCCTGCCGTGTTGCACTCAGGTCAGTCCCCTGAAAGCTTAATTGTGGTTGTTGGCCAGTGGATGTATCCTCCTCTAGAGGACGTTCTTGGTTATGATAGATAAGCAGCCCTCAACTTGTTTCCATACGCGTTCTCCAAAATTTGTGGAAAGTCTGTTGGAACCCTTCAATCACTCCCCCTTGTGCCTTGTTCACCCAAGCACATTATGCTACCTGGTAACATGGCTGTGTGATAGCTGAGCTGCAGTGAGCTGAGATGTGTGGACACTGAACTGATGCTGTTGCTTCATAGAAACCAATTTATTGTGATAAAACGTGTTTGTTTTACTGAATGTAATCAAAGTGTTTGTGTACGTGATCAAACTGATCGGTTGTACCACTCAATATGAAACCATATTGTGTGGTATGTTGATTTTTTCAAATCAAAACATTACAAATACTTGTCACTCCCACAGAATGATAAGGTCTCTCTATAAATGTCATACCGTATCTCATGAATAATTATTGTTCCAGGATCTGGGGGACAAGGTTTCACTCTACACCAACCAGAGGAAGGCAAGTTGGCAAGATCATTGCTAACCCGTCCCACTCTGTTCCTACCGCATGCAAAGGGCAGGCAGATGCACGTCCAACACGCCCAAAGAATCCTGCCACCTGAACAGTTTCTTTCTCTGTGCTGGGACCCTCAGCAACCAGAATAATCAGACCGTATTTACCACATCAGGGCATGTGGCCAAGTTACTACAAAACTCAGCGAGATAGCTAAATTATCATTTTCATTTTGGCTGACTGGACCTATTAAATGACTTTCACTTACAGACCGGACAAGATAAAAACCTCTGATGAACAAGCACATTTTGACAGTTGGACCTGGTTTATTTGAACCTGGACAGTTGAACCTGGGGTGTTTGAACCTGGACAGTTGAACCTGGGGTGTTTGAACCTGGACAGTTGAACCTGGGGTGTTTGAACCTGGACAGTTGAACCTGGGGTGTTTGAACCTGGACAGTTGAACCTGGGGTGTTTGAACCTGGACAGTTGAACCTGGGGTGTTTGAACCTGGACAGTTGAACCTGGGGTGTTTGAACGTGGACAGCATCCCAGTTTATTCTCTGTGTAGTGCACTACCCTTGACCTTATAGGCACAGGTCAGGAACATGCTCAACACAGAGTGTAAAGAATCATTTAGGAAGACGACTTGATAATGTAATACCCATGTCCCTGCTATTTCTCCCTCTTCACCTCCTTCTCCTCTTTTTCCCCCTTCTCCTCCTTCTCCCCCTTCTCCTCCCTCTTCTTCGCATTTTGCCCCTTCTCATCTTTCTCCCTCTTCTTCTCCTCCCCCTTCTTTTCTTTCTCCCTCTTCTCCTTCTCCATTTTCGTCTTTCTCCTCCTTCTCCCCCTACTCCTCCTTCTCCCTTTTCTCCTTCCTCTTCTCCCTCTTCTCTTTCTCCTTTTCCCTCTTCTGCCCTTTTCTCCTACTCCCTCTCCTGTCACAGTATTTGTCTTCCTCTCTCTGCACCAAGACCTCTATGAGATTAACAATTACATAAAAAGTACCGGATCAACTGGAGTGGATAGTTGGCATGAGAAAAGACAGTTTATTAAACTGCAGATAGTTTCCATGCCTCTTTATGAAGGTAATTGTTTTAAGTGTTAACCATAGAATTAGAAATATAACCAATTCTTAGGAACTCTGTGTTGTCATCATGTGAGAGAGGTAGCCAGGAGAATTAAGTTCACAAAACATGTATGCACTCAATGTACTGTAAAGAGCATCTGCTAAATTACTTGTTAAATAGGGATTGGAGATCAAGGAGACAACAACACAGGAAACAAGGAGACAACAGCACAAGAAACATGGAGACAACAACACTATATTAGATAAGTGTGTGTTTGTGTTTAGGAAGGGATGCTATGTTTTGTCAGGGTTGAGGAAACATCTCCCCAGTGTCATACCAACAGAAATGCGTGTGAGTCTGTGCATGGATAGGCAGATTCATAGTGATGATTGAGGCAGTGATGCAGGGCTGTGATGGCAGGCATCCATGAAAACACAAACGCACAAATGGAAACACAAACGCACGCATGGAAACACAAACGCACGCATGTGTTAGATTCTGATTCAAAACCAAATGAAGAGCCATTCAAGTCAGGGGAGATCCAAGATGTTGACCATCCATAGTTCTTACATGTTCTTCTCCAAGCAATCCAAGGGAATCTCCAAAGACTATAGCTTTACACAACCTTTTATGTCAGAATGCATAGGAGGGGGTCAAAGGCAATAGGCAATCAGTACACAAGGTCCATCCCTCAACAAACACCAGATGGCCCACTCCTGATTACAAAAAAACAATGACAACACATGGACAACCGCTACCGGGAAAACCTACACACAACCTCCACGGAAACCGGCTTCTGCAACCTTCTCAGATGATTGCCATAAAAACCTCTCATCTATGTTTAAATGCCACAGAACTCTGCCTATTCGAGGACACGTGGAATTGCAGTAATAAAGGCCTTTGAATTGGGCCATCTAGAGAAGTGTCCCTGTGGACTGGGAGAGTGTGACTTGGTGCACAAGCCTGTTTGTGTGCTGCAGTCTTATCAGGGTTCAGGCCCTTCAGACAGTGTAAGGGGATTGAAGGCTGCGGCCAGCCTTAGTATTGTTTCACTAATCTGGGCACGGCAGTGGTGTGTGTTTAAACTGCTCATCTAGCCCATGCTCCATCTCTGTTTTCTGTGTGTGTGTGTGTGCGCGTGGGTGTGTGAGTGAGAAAGGTAGGGAAGGAATGATTGAGATAAGCATGTACCTCAAATACGACCAGTCTGGATTAGCTCAGCAAATTTTGAAAAGATGCCAGTGATGACATAACATGTTAAACATATTGTTTCATGCGGATGATGAATGATTTAGGGGTCTCAAAACGACAACCCACACCTGTTGCATTCATAATGTTTCAAATGTTTTAAATGGGTGACAGATCTGGACTGCAGACTCTTTTACTACAGAGCCATGCTGTTGTAAAACATGCAGCATTGTCTTTGCTGGCATAAGCAAAGCCTTCCCTGAAGACGAAGTCGTCTGGATGCTAGCATATGTTGCTCCAAAACACGTATGTGTTTCAGCATTAATGGTGCCTTCACAGCTAGTCACCCATGCCATGTGCACTAACGCACCCCCATACCATCATAAATGATAGCTTTCGAACTGTACGTTGATATCAAACCAGATGGTCCCCCCCCTCTTTAGCCCAGAGGATGCGGAGAGCATGATTCCCAAAAATGATTTCAAATGTTGATCAGTTTCCCATCTTTACTTCTGAAAGACTCATCCTCTCGGCTCTTTTCATATCCAATCATGTTACTGACCTGTGGCCAGTTGACCTAATTAATTGTGAGATGTTCCATCAGGTTTTTTTGAAAACCTTTCCAGACTTTTGAAGTCCCTGTTCCAATTTCTTTGAAATCTATTGCTGGCATTAAATTCAAAGTGGGTGTACATTTTTCAAGAAACAATAGCATTTCTTCAGTTTTTTACATTTGATATGTTGTACTATTTTCTCTTGAAGAAAATAGTACTGGTTGTCTCTTAGGCACAAAGCGTACTTTAGTTACCAACATTGTTTTTATTTACCCTAGTATCGAAATGAAATTATTTCCTTGTATTGGAAAAATTATTTCCCTCCCCTCATAAAAAAATGTAATTCATAAAAACACAACATTTTGAAATCCAACCAACAGCTTTTGATGCTAATGCAACACACAACCACAAAGAAACTCATTGGACACTTCTTGCATTGGAATAGGATTGGCGACGCCCCTCGGAGCCCAGGAAATGTGCTGTGGCCCCGCCAACTCGTCCCACCTTGCCACCTCGTCCACCTGCTGCCGCCGGATTACAACTCATTAGACCTAATCAAATCTACCCTGCAGCTCAAACCTAATTGTCTGACTAACTCCACTCCCTCTGTCAGCTCCAACTGTACACACACTCACACACACATGCACACACTCCAGCAGGTCTCTTGTATCATGACCGGAAGTGTGTCAGGCATTGAACGTGTGTTTTACAGATTAAGTAAGCAAGTGTGTGTTGTGGGTTGTAGTGTTGGATGCTGTATTGCGGGGGTCAGCTTCAAGCAGCCAAGAGCGATTATTTGGCTTCCAGCTACCTGGAATGTCATTTGTCATGTCTGAAATCTGTGAAGGAGTTTAGGAAAATTATTCCCACAAACACAATAACAGACATTATATGACGTATGTCTGTCAATATAATCATGGTACAATAGCTTTGGTATTCTATCTCTTTTGGTCTTATTTGTTGTCTAATTTAAGATTGCACCTTAAAAGTGTGACGAGATGTTTGTGTGAGCGGGGATTTCCATCAGCCTGTCCTGTACCACAGAACTGTATCTCCTGCCGAAGGCTGTTAGTTTGCCACAGGCCTGTGCTTTCAGCCAGACAACTGAAATTCATTACAATTGCTTGACAAGCATGGACCAATTAAGATACTGACTGAACAGTCACAGTGGCATTAAATTTACCAAATCCTAGTGGAAATACTGAATGAGAAACCGAGGAGCAAAAGAGGTACTGTCTTAGACCATTCGACCATCCTAGACTACTTGTTTGCAATTAACTTCAGTGCACAATAATTTGAAATAGACCACACCACTATGGCTGTAATAACATTTTTACGTTATATAGTGTTTGTTCCTCTGCCATATAATGGAATGAGGTTTGCCTGTCTTTCTACAAAACTGTGGAATTTCTCATCATGTGATTGTTTCTAATGCAAATATGATTGAGAGACATTTGATGCAAGGCTGATGATTTGGGCCATTGTTTTTTGCTGTGATTACTTTGATCATTCATTGACCTTAAGTGTATCTTGTCTGTCTATGTTGACTAAACGTCATGCAATCAGCTAAATATGTAGAGAAGGAAAATGTATCATAACTTCCAATTTGATGAGTGGGCTTTTCTATTACTATGTGGTATTTAACAAATTTACAAATCTAGACCCATTTTCGATCATGTTCTATTTTCCTGTAGTTTTGGTAATACATTTTTTGATTTAAAGATAATTGGACATAGCTTTAAAAAGCTACTCTTTAGATGTTGAAATGCAAAAGATCCTAGAGTAAAAGGCAATTCTGTTAATACTTTGTGTCCAGGCCCCCTAAGAAAAGTAACTGTCTTCGCAGCTAAAGAAATGCATCTACACTGTTAAAACCTCTGCTTTTGTCCCCTTTGTTTTGGCTTGTATTTATGTTGCCTTTTGCAGATTTTAGTTTGCGTCTAAAGGCCTGTATATTGTATGTGGATACATTTCCAGTGTTTCAGTCAGCAGTAGGTCAGTTAAATGTCTTATCTTTATGGTTTGCCTTTACCTGAGAAAACACAACATTTGGTACATGTCCTTAAGTCACTTTATAAACATTAAATCAGACATTGACTGAATAGGTTGATCTGTATCTCTTAGCAGATACTTTTGTTTCAGTGTGTTCAGAAAAAGGTTAAATAAAAAAGATCCTGAGTCACATCTCAACTCTAATCCTTCTAATTAAAAGTAAGTGCAGTGAAACCCACTCATGGGAGGAAAGAGACAGACCACTAAATCAGCTTTGAGGGCCCACTCTGTAATTACACAGTAGTACTGTGAGCTAGTTCGAGGTACTGTGAATAGACACTGCATTGCTGCTGAGACGTAATGTTCACCGGAGTGTACAGCACTCAGCCAGGAACACTATTGGCAATAGGTTCCATTGTCCTTATTCGGGCCAATTAAGGAAATGAAATTTACACAACCGTAATCCTGTAGTATGATTGTACGCCCAGAGGCATTTGTGTGTGTGTCTGTGCGTGAATCAATCATCCTTTTTAATGATATAATACAAATCTATGTGTAATGCCTGTAGTTCCTTGAATTATCCTTTAAAAAATAAATCCAGTGTTTGGAATGCTTGTGCGCCACAATACAGGGATGTACTTGTAATCTATTGTGTGGCTTAATGAAGCCTAGCGTACAGTATGGCGGTGGATGAATAATAACTGCATATGGTGCAGCTAGAGCGAGAGGCGAGCTCATCGTTGGAATAGAAAGTGGCTGAATTGAAAAGCTAATTCCAGTAAGGATATATCTAACATAGAGCAGTTCACTGGGTTCAAACCAAAAATGGTGTTGAAGGTATCACAGCTTTTGCGGGCCATTTCTGATTGAGCCGACATCTACAGCATCTTCTTGGAGTGGTGATCTCCAAGGGTCGCCTTTAAAGTCTCAAAGCCTATAAGGGGTTTTCAGACTGAATCCAGGACTAAATCAGATTCAGTTACTTGCCCTTTCAAAGAGTGTTATTAGATGTGTTGAGTGTCATCCTGGATGTAAACTACTGATACTGTCTGTTTTGGGAGGACGTTGCCTGCAGGCTGATGGAGTTTCTCCTGAACAGTTTGTTATTCTTTAGCTCCATCTTGTGGCACAAAAGTGAACAGTATTTCAAGACACCTTTTAATGACTCGTACTTTAAGCTATGATGAGTTTCCTATTGTTGATATGTGGAGTATTTATAAACCAAGTGGTTTGAATCCTGAATGCTAATTGGGCTGTAGGTATTGCATTGGCTTTAATGCTACAGGTATGATGATATTTGCTTCTTACTGTTCTGATTGCATTGGAAACTAGTTTATAATAACAATGGTGTAAGGCCTAATATATGTTATATTACTTGTACATGATGTATATATAATTGCATATATTTTTTCTTCATTCACACAATACCACTTTCAATGGGTGACAGATGATTTTCTTTCTTGTGCCGTTAAACAGGTCTTAGTTTGAATTTGGTCTCAGGAGGACGAGACAGAGCATCTGTCCATCAGCATCACCTATCACCTTTGAGCTGCTGACCTGGGTTTTCCTCTCCTCCCCTCCGAACACTCTTCTGATGTTAGTACACAAACACACAAGTACATCAGTATACAAAGTGAACACCCTGTCAGTTAGTTTCAGTCTCTTTCTTAAAATGTTGAGAATGTCCTGGTACAATAAAATCTGAAGAAAAACATTTGAGGATGACCACTTCACTGTTACAGACATGTCATATCACAGGACAGTGTTCACAGTACAGTGCTAACTATACTGCAAAGTATTTTCTCTTGCAGGTACTAAAGCACACTTAACTGAACATCAGTTTCATTTTATTTCCTAGATTAGAAGAACAGATTCATATTTTAAACACATTTTCTGAGCCAAAAGAAAATACATTTTTGATACTTTTTGATACTAGTTGGACATTGGGTCCTACTGAGCAAGATTCAGGTTTCTGTTATCCCAGTGGCCATTTGTGTTAATGATGATGATGATTTTGTCACTTCTTGTGCCTTCAGAGTTTGATGGAGAGCTGGTCGGATGACAGCTGGAACTGTTGTCATAACCGGAGGAATTCTTGCCACGGTGATACTTTTGTGTATCATAGCAGTGCTCTGTTACTGTAGACTCCAGGTAGGAACTATTTAATGGGTACGAGGCCCCAAATTGGAAATAAAACAGAATAGGGTAATAAATGGGGATGTGTTACCTGGAATCAGGGTTGGGCATTACCGGTTAAGTTTAGAATCAGGGTTAGGCATTATCGGTTAGGTTTAGAGTTAGGGTTGTGCATTACCGGTTAGGATCAGAAGGGTTAAGGTTAGGATAAATGTGAGGGTTAGGGTTAGGGTTAAGGGCAATCAACTTTGGAGTCCCCAATTAGATAGTTAAATAAATGTAGATGTGTGTTAATGTGCATGAGAGAATATGTTTTTTGTATTTTATTAGTGTCTCTGTTAGCAGCAGTAGAAGCAATGGCTCCTGGGGTACAAACAGACCAGAACATAAAGAAATCTGAAACTCCTTTTTTGGCTAATTACATTTACCCATACTCAGTTTTACTTGGCCCCAATGTAAAGATTGATCAAATAAATAAAAGACATAGTAAAAAAAATACGCTCCATCCACAATACAGTCTCTGTGTCTCTGTCCCTGTCTGCTAATGGGCGTTGTTCTGTCTTTTTTTATGTTATGTTATTGCTATTCTCAGTCACCTGGGTTGGGTTTGAGTTCCTTGTAGTCTTGGTTGTCCTAAGTAGAACAGTACTGCGAAGACACCTCTGGCGCCATGTCATGTCTGGTATTGATGAGTGTCAGTGCTGGCTGTCAATGGTTGGAACCGATAGTTTGGTACCTTTACACTTATTACATAACAATAGTGCTGAAGTCTCTGACTGCATTACACGCTAAGCCAGGAGATGTCAGTATTTGCGTCGCATATAACTGGACAGTAGTCCAGCGGCAATAAAATGATAATGTTGTCAAGAAAACATAGCAATGTTTTATCATGGACATATCATACCTTTCCCAATCTTAGCAACCACTGAATCCACCAAGATGTACAACATTAGTTTGCAAGGGTGCCGGCTGATACCTAACATTTTACTTTCCTCATCCTTTGCAATTTTCAAAACCTAGATACACTTCAGTGACTGAACTCCTTGTGCATTGTTTCAATAAAGCATGTTATGGGTTTAACTGAGACATGAATAAAGTCATTAACGTGGCTTTATTCTAAGTGAGTGTGTGCTGGTGCAAAAGAGCTCTACACAGACACGCCCACAGACACTGTTCACTAATTACAGTACTTGTCACAATCTCTCCCCTCTCTCTCTCTCTCCCCCCCAACCCCAAATGCCTCTCCCCATCAGTATTACTGCTGTAAGAAGAATGGGTCAGAAGGGGACACCGGCTCCGTCACGCTGCCCCACTTTGCCTGCAACGCGTGCAGTGCCCCTGGGGTGGACGGGGCGGCGGTCACCCCCCTCGCCCTCTCCCCGGAGCCCCCCGCCTCCCACGGCACGGGGCCGCCCCGCAAGTACTGCCCCACCTGCTCGCCATACGACACGCCCTTCTACGTCCGCACCACCGACGAGATGCGCAATGGCGGCGGGCGAATCACCTACATGCCCACCTACCCGACGCTGTCTCTCACCTTGCCCTCCCTGCCCTCCCTGCCCTCCCGGACCTCCCATCACAGCTCCCTGCGGAGCTCTGGGCGGCATCGCAGCAGCCCGGAACCGGACTTCTACACCAACACTCGCGCTATAAGTACGGTGGTGTGAACCACTGGGATCCCGGTATTAGCAGTCGGGTTGAGGTTTCAAGTGCTCTTGTTGACTCGCTTGAGTGCTGCGCTTCTTAGGTTCGGGTGGAAATCCCACACAGGCCATTTGCTGTGCGCGGAATTTCAGTTCACCGGCGCTCTGGATTGAAGAGTCTTGAAGTTACAGTAATTTATCTGGGTGGCCCCTGGAGACCACTCTCTCCAGATGCTGGCCATTAGAGGGAGGAGGATGAGACATGATGGCGTGCGGATCCCTTCATCTGGTCTTAGACTTTCTGGTTCTCTTTGTCCATACACTGTGTCAACTATCTTCCAACTGAGTTCCACCAGTGGACTCAAACGTCATTTTTTTTAATATTCGTTTTTATTAAAGTATTGTGTTAATGTTGTTCTGCTCTTGTAATACAGATGCGAAGGGCACCCTTCAGTTTTCAATTGACTGAGGGGACCGAACAAGATCTACTGAGGTAGGGCTTCCAATCCTCATTCTTTGAGGGCTACTGAGGGATATGTTATGGTTTCACCTGCACCTATTTATTTCCTGAATCTGCCAAAAGAGAAACATTGAAATGATTATTATATTATGTTGGATACTAAACAAGTAATGAAAGCAAGATCACCAATCAAGTCCCCATTAAGAAATGCGACAGTGAAACATTAATGATTTCAGAGCTTTCTCTATGCAAGTTCTACAAACTCAAAGGCAAAATCATTGAAGAGATCCGTTTTGTGTTTGTATTGCAGAAATGTTTGTCAAATGTAACTGGAACGATAAAAAAATTACTTTCTCATGTTTTGTCTTGATAATGAACGATTGTGCTGGGTTACCACAGATACTTTTGAGACAATGTAATTTAAAAGTTTAATATAACGACTATAATACAGTTTTACAGTCAGTTGTTTTGTAAACGAGTGAAGCAAAATAGCAGTTTGTGATTATTTGTCATTTGTACTTAGGAACACTATCAACCATAGCACACAAGCTGCAGTCCAGTTTAAATAAACATTGTATTTCTCCTTTATTAACAGTGATACAAAAAGTTTGTAATGTATATGTCACCAAATGCTTTGAAAGCATTTCTATCAATTTGTTTGTAGGTTGAGGCTAGAAGCTTTTAGACGAGTTGTAAAAAACAAACAAAAGCAGTTTTTTGTCAGGAATTTATTTTCATTTGACTGTTTAACCCTCAAAATGCATTTCAGTTGAGAAAATCTACGCTATGACATGACCCATAAGAGTTCATTTTCATTCATAATTTCAGTTGGTTTTAGTTTTTCATCAAATAAATAAATGACATTTTTTAAAATACTAATGGGATGATACTGTATATGAAATGAGAAACAAACATAAAACATTTTACAGTGTTACCTTTTAGAAAATTAAATATTTATAACTGCTCAAAACGTCTTTGCAGTCTTTATTTCACACACACACATACACATCTTTCATTCTATCACGTACTTTCTGTGTTGTCAGTGATCGACAAACCATAACAGTGTAAAAATGTTTGACACACACACAATAGTTTTTCTCTTTGTGTAACAGAAAGTGCCGTAATTGTTATACTTACATGTAACCTAACTCTAATCGAACTATTAACTATTAATCCCTAAACCAAAAAGAATGACATGGTACCATGATATAATTTATTCAAAAAAAGATTTACAAAGATGCCATTTTCTACTGAGGGAAAAGGTAGGACACCATATGCATCTCTGACATTGACTGGGAGAAAGTTTTTCCCACTCCTCTTTTTTAGCTGTGTGATGTTTGAAAAGTTACTCGCATGCACAGACCATTTCAACTCATCCCACAGTATCTTAATAAGATTAAGCTCCAGGGCACCCTCAGGAAACATTCGTGCCCTTAGGTTGGGAACCGTGTGGTGACAAGTTCAAAATTGAGTGGGAACATAATTGTCAGGTTACAGTCTCTGTGGGGACGTCTGGTCTCCACATGTATAGTCCAACCACAAGGCTCAGGTCTACTGCCAACACAATGGAGGTATTTGGAAATGGGCAAGACTTACCTACCAGCAATGTGTGACATGACAGTAAATTTGTAAGGCTAATGAGAACAGATTATAAGAGCAAATATATTAACTATGTAAAATTAATGGATTGAAATAAATCTTTGGCAAATGCCTTTATTGAAAAGTCCCATTGAGTGCACTATGCTTCCTTCATAGAATCGAAGTTACATTCACCGGTGTCCACTTTTAAAAGGATGCCACGTACAAAGTGCTTTATACTGTAGCTTTTAAAAAGTTTCAGCTATCAGATATTATGACCACTATAATAAATTACGGTCAGGACTCTCAGTTTTCATCTATGATGCTTAAAGTCTTTGTAAGAAAAGTTAACAAAAAGTTAACAAGTTAACAAGGACTGTTAATCAAAATCACAATTAAAGAACTGATTATCTGATTAGCTTACCATAGCAGACAACAGTGGGATTTGAAATGCCCCCTCTAATGAGTCATTATAGACATATGACTAACAGTTTGGGCTAATTTGCTAACCGTTTTGTAACATATAAACTCGTTTTTAGGCCGTGTGGGCGGGGTGTGAGCTGCCTTTTGGTAAACCTGGCAACCCTGTAGCACTGGAGCTTGTGTCGTGCTGCTAGAACTTGACAGCTACTGCTCTGGAGGCGAACACTCTAAACAAGTAAGTTATTTACCTTCTGAACATTTTTAAATGATATAGTTTCATGTGATATTAAACGCAAATATATATAAACTATTATGTGTTATATCGGTTATTTCACGACTTTGTTCTAATTTAATTTCTTGCGCGAGCTTGCACCTCCTGAATCTGGTGCGATGCGATGGATGACCAGTTATGGCTTATTAGCTAGTAGCTACTTCTAGCGTTAGCAAATCTTGCATTAGTGTTGCGTACAGATAGCCAGCAGGCACTTCCTGATGATCAGTACGTGTGCTTAACCAATAGTTATGTTGTGACAGCTCGGGTTTTACATGGTTGTTGTTGTTGTTGTTCAACTATTGTGACAGTTTGCCATTTTAACTACAACCTCGAACGCTAACGTTAGCTCGCCAGCTAACCACTCTGTCATGAAATACGGTTCTTTACACCATGTCAACGTAACAAGCTATCGACTGTAACAAAGCTAATTAGCTTCCTTTCTTCCTGTGTAACTTAAAGGGTCGTTTACAGTTGTCATAACATCCATTGTACTCAAACTAACGTTATAGCTAGCTAACTATAAACGTATGCATTTCCTGTTGTAACGTTAGCTAGCTAGCAAGTTCAGCTGGCTGATTATGTTCTAAAACTCTGTTAGTGAATTTTAGCTGATTTGAGAGTAACCAGTGGTCGTACTTCACTAGGGGTACCGTCTGTTTAGGTTACATTCAACTAGTACTCCGTGAAATACGCTTTAGGTTAACGAGGATTGCAGTGATTGAAAAGATAGGGGGATATTTTCTCCAAGGGACAACCAAGTCATCAAAACACACTGGATCCAAGAATAGTAGATTCTATTGATTTACTTAGCTAGTTAACAGCGATTGGCTATTCAGCCGCTTTAAGTCGGACGTTGGACTGTAATTATCCATGTGACATTTGAGACATTCATTTGATCCTGACAGGCTAATGTGTAAGTAAGTGTGAAATTGACCATGGCCTGTCAGGTCTAGTTTAAAACAATCAAACTGGACAAGTATGTGTGTTCCCAAAAAGGGTTGACTATGAAGATGGGCCAAAAAGGGCTTCTCAAGTCTCAAGTAGAAATGCCTATTTACACTTAAGTGACGTCGTGGCAACCTTATTTAGGCCCATGCACAAAAATAGTTAATCGAGTTTAATCGATCTGAACTGCCATGTGAGCTAGAGACAAACCGACACTTAAAAAAAAGAAAACAATCCGATGTTGCATGTATATTTTAAGAGAACAGATTTGTGGCATTTTTCACAATATTTAATTTGTAAAACTCCAACTCTGCTCTGGTTTGTGAGTGTGCTTCACAAACATTCCTGAAAGTGTTGCAATGCTGTTTGTTTAAAACCTCTGTGTTTATACGGTTTTTCTATTTGCAATATGCATGCTCTGCTGACACACTTTTACTTTTAAATGTGTTCATGGGAGTTGCCCCAATTTAGGAAAAAGCGCTACTGCATGATTGCTTTTATTGAATTGTGCTTATAGTTCCCTGGAATTCACTAGCCAGATCCATTTTTTGATTACTGACATCTGGCTCTATTGTCCTGCAAGTTCAAAGGAGAAAAGGGGTCATGCACCGCTGATGTTTCCCCAGAGTTCTTTAATGTGTATCCACGGTACTGTGGCATCAGAGTTTTGCAGAACCTCAAGTGTTTGTTTGTTTTTTGCAACGTGTGTATACGTCTCCACACAGACATAGCCTTATGACAATGTTGTCCAAATCAGCTTAACATAGTTTTTAATATTGAGGTCTCAACATGATGTTGGCTCATGTAAATGTAAAACCTGACGACACTGTGGTGTTGGGCCTGTTTAATACTTCATGGGTGCTAGTAGTATTCGCTGTTTATTGCAGGGAGAGTTCCCAGCAGTGCTTGAAGTAGAGTTGCTTGCAGGGCCCACATTCTTAAAGCCTATTTTGACTAGGCTACAACAGCTGTAGTTCCAACAATTCTATTGAAATAACACATTATATGCTCGTTTTCTATTCAAACCGGCAACAAGAAACACTTTCAGGAAAGTGTCCTATGTTACCTTGTAAGGTAAATTGAACATTTCAACTGTTAACACTATGCATTATGTTAACAGGTAACGTATAGGCCTAAAGATTCATAATGCATGCCCATCAAATGAAACAAATTTAGTCAAGAATCAGGCTTTCTGAAAACCAGAATGGAGGCGTGAGATGGGTGCTCTGATGTAATATAAATTCCATTTTACCCCTCATATTCATAAATGTGAGAGTTCCACAAGGCAAACCACAGCAGTGACAGTACCAAGCCACAATGACATGTATTTCCCATAGGCAGGAAGGTGGCTGTCACCAATGGCTGTAGCCTTGAAGCTAACCTTAATCTCAGTAGGAATTTAGGGTTATGTCAACCCCCGGTTGTCAGGCTGTGGGCAGAGATTCACTCGTCTTTGTGTCACCACTGGAAAAGAAGGCCTGACTGAGAAAAAGTTTGTTTTGCCCCACCTAATATGACTCAGACTTGCCTGACCAACCTTGCCTACAATGGTCAACTTATAGGGACAATATTTAAGGTTTTTGTTATACTACCAGCATCCAAACAAGCACAAATGACCAGTAGACATCTGCGATTAACTGCAAAATTAATGACTGACATTCCTCATTTGAAGTTTCTCGACAGTCTGTCTATCAGCTTACCATTACTTTAATCTTATTTTACTCACTGCGCTGCTATCCCTTCAACCCTGGACTAGCTACAGTAGTACACGGGGCTGGTTCGGTAAGGGAAGACGAGGAGGAGACAAGTGGTGGTATTGTTTATTGGCAGGATTCTACAGTGCCCCCTTAATTATTGTACATGGAGGATTATTGCATGCTTTTTCTTCTGTTGTATTACGCTTGGCTAGCTTTTCATGCGATATCAAGTTCCTTTTTAT
>JACXGK010002915.1:26867-42320 GCA_016801125.1 Novumbra hubbsi
TCTCCATGTGTTAGCACCAACCTTGCTCTGTTGGTCTGTTTCTCCATGTGTTAGCACCAACCTTGCTCTGTTGGTCTGTTTCTCCATGTGTTAGCACCAACCTTGCTCTGTTGGTCTGTTTCTCCATGTGTTAGCACCAACCTTGCTCTGTTGGTCTGTTTCTCCATGTGTTAGCACCAACCTTGCTCTGTTGGTCTGTCACACTTTGTAGTGTTGGCACTGTAATTGCCTAGTGTCTTACCTGATGAGCCACTTTCTTCCTTGGGTGTAACGAGCAGATACGTTAAAGGCTGAAAGGGCAGGGTTAGAAGCTTTTGTTCTATTTGAGCCAGTTTTACCTGTAAAAAGACAGACATTGAAGAGAAACACTTGCACACGGATCCAGTTTGGCCCGTTAATGACCTCTGTTGCACTTATTGCCTTTGCCTTAGAGCCTAGTCCACACTTAAATGTCATACCAAGTCAGTGCTGTAGGTGGCCTGTAGTACGAGTGGCATTGGCAAGGTTTGAATTTCTACAGGTTATTATGAATGACCACAGACTGGACTGATGAGTCAGCAAGAGAATAGCTGATAGCAATTTTTATAAATCTGAACCTAGCTGTGGAGAAAATGGTGTACAATCAATTACATTTATTTTCCCCCAGACCTGTCAAACACCTATGCGTGTCTCTGTGTGTGTTTTACTGAATAATGCAGTGCAAGGCGTGCAAACATCTGCCAGTGGGTTGAGGAAATGTCTCGTTCAAGTGTACTTCAGGGCTATGTTTAGTTGAACACTCGATAGGTATTTATTAAACAGAAGCAAATTCTTTTTAAGTACCACACTCTGGATTGCATGTTTATAAAAAAAATAATTCAAAAAGCACAGGTGTTTTCGACTGACTGACGTTCATTTTCAAGTTCCGCATTTCAGTGTTTAAATAGATTGTTTTCAGAATGAATTTTCAGCTGATGTGGAATTACCATGAAATTTGTCACCCATAATTTGTATTTGTACTATCATTGTTTGTGTGTGTGTGTGTGTGTGTGTGTTAGGCGAGTTTTGCTGAGCCTACAAGCTCTCTCAAATTATATTTGAATCTTAGTGAACTGGAGATTATTATATATTTTCAAGGTTCCTTCTTTGATAGACATGTGAACATTTAACTAGTCAACGCCCAAGGAACTGAATCAGAATATGGTGCCCTGTGTACAGCACTGGGATTCAAATTAAAACAACTCAATTCACTTTAATAATACGGTAAATAAATGTAAAAGCTCTGAGATAGGCCTATTTCCTGACATTCTAGAGCACAATCGATGTCTATTCCGACAATGCTGACTTTAGAAAAAATTCCTAGACCCGTGACCCCTTTGACATTTTTAAGGGAAATGTGCTTAGCGGCCTTTAAGGATTTATTCTTATAATAGTTTTTCCTGACTGTAAACAGTTGAGCATTGTGAGATGTTTTGCATACAGTCCCAATGTATCACTGGGATCGGTCATTAGTTTCCTCCGTCTAAAGGCACATGGATGTAATCGAATGAACGTGATACAAGCACATGACTATCTAAAGCCTCAATGGGAGACACCAGTATTTGTGTTTGTATGCATGTCTATATGTGTCTGCATGTGCATTCACCAGTGGGGTTAAGGTCCCCGGCCTTAATACAAAAGTCTGTCTACTTTGTGTTGCACATCGTGACCAACATCTGTAAACGCAATGAGTTTTTTCTTTGTTGCATTGCTACTTACATTTGTAGCCATGAACTGTTTAATTTACAATCACATTTTAGCCATGTTACTGAACTGCAATTGAACTGCTATTAACTACTGTTGAACCATAGTTCATCAACCAAAACACAGTATAGTAAAGTCAGCCTGGTATGCGAGGCATTAAACGTCAGTTCAGCTTGTGGAAGCAAAGTGCATGACATTGAATAACCAGAAAGAGGATCTGCAATAAGTTGTGACAGTGGCTAAAATTGACATTCATCCCTTTACATTGTCCAAAGGCTTTCTTTGTTTTCACTGATCGAGAGGTTTACTCCACTGCCTTTAAAGCTGTTCAGCATACCTGGGCCTAAGCGTAGTTTGACTGTGATCGTGGTGTCCAGTTCGCATAGGGCTTTAAGACTCTGTGTAATATCAAGCTTGGGTACTCTGTCGGCTTAGACTGGATGCCCTCCGCTTCACTTTGACAATGAGGCTTTTCCGTTCTGCTACTTAGTACGTGCAGCAACGGGCCTTTTGATGACTTTGCGAATCAATCAGTCATAAGAAACGGTCAGTTTCTTCCTCCGATATCCCTCTGGCAGCAGTGGAGTCTTTAGGCGTGTAGGAGGGACATCCAGATGAGCTGACGTGTGTGTGTGTTCCTGTCCAGGCCTTCGGCACCAGGGCGCTGAGCAGAAGCCAGGACCGCACAGAGCTGAGAGGCAGGGGTACTGCTGGGCTGGCCTCTGGGGCTCCGCTGACCATGGAGGACACCACCTCTCTCAGAACTGTGAGCGGCTCCACCGAGTCCGTGGCCACCGTCACCAGCGAGGAGTTTGAGCTGGTGCAGACGTCCACCGGAGGATCCCCCTCGGGCTCCGAGGGCAAGCCCAGGCTCAAGGTGGACACTTAACACACACCTCCTCAGGTGTTTATGCACACCGCTCCGCATGTGTAGACCCCCACCATCATGTTGGAACACACACACACACACACTTACTCAAATATGACCACTTCAATGTCCTTTCTTCAGATGTCCTGCAATGGTAACGAACAGCTGGAGAGAGCCATGGAGGAGGTGCTGGATGATGTGATGAAGGAGGAGAAGAGTGGATCTACAGGAGAGGACAGCATTGAGACTCCGGACCCAGTGATATCCACATCTCCCAGTCCACACACACAACCCCAGGGCCTGGTGCTGGAACCCACAGAACCCACAACAGATGGTACTATCACACATGCACACCTTTTAGAATTTATGTTTTGGTATTTGGTTAAATATATTAAGACTTGACCACAATGCAGGTCCAACGTCTGTAAGTACACGCATTTTATCTAAACAAATTACTTTCCCATGCTGGTGGACATTTCTGCAGTCAGCATGCCTAAACAAATTTGTAAACAAATTTGGGCAATGGGTTGAGAGAATTATAAAACGTTATGAAACAAGGGACCACTTCCTGTTTTTGAGAGTTGTAAGTACAGGTTAAGTATGACCCTAGCTTCCTCACTCTGCAAGTAGCTTCCTCAACAGGGTAAATGTGGCCACGCTAGTACGCGCTAACTTTAATCAGTGTAGTTTGCTCGTCTATGGGTTTGTTGTCACACAATCAAATAGCTGCCTCAATTTAAATGACAACTTCGTTTAGTCTGTGGTTTCAACTCGGTCTCCGTTGTGCTGAGGATTTACGCCGGATTGGACGCGCTTAGTCATTGGAATATGACTGAGTGACCTCTGACCCATTTCCTGTCCCACCCTCAGAGGCGTCCATGTCTCTTTCAGCAGGAAGCACCCCGGTCCAGGAGGAAGACAGTGTACAGTTCAGCAAGCTGTCCTACCTGGGCTGTACGTGGGTGAAGGCCCCCCGCAGCGAGCCCGAGGCCCAGAGGGCCATGAATACCCTGCGGGCAGAGAGCGCCATCCCCGTCCCAGTCACCCTCTATGTGCCCAACGTACCAGGGGGCTGTGTCAGGTCAGTCGTGACTCTGTGTGTGTGTGTTGGCGCTGTGTAGAGGGGTGTTTTCATCTACATCAACCTTTGTGCCCGACATGAGTGTCATTAAGTCATTACACACCAACATGCTGCGCTAACGCATTGCAGTGTGATTTTAATGTGCCTGTGTCGGGGGCTGGGGTATTTCTCGGAACATTACATAGACCAAAACTATTACATTCAATCAATCAAATGTTTTTATATGAAGTTCTTTTTACATGTGCATCAAATTGCTTTCACCAAACACGTTTATCAGGACATTGTAGATCTTGGTAATGTTTGGAGTATTTCTCTGGACATTACGAACATGGACTATTATTGGTTCTGTGTATAGAAGCATCTAGAATCTCAATCTGTTGTTGCAAACTTCTAGAATGTGTTTAGGTTTAAAAAGACTATCTGTATCTCGATAACTTGCCATAGGGTTTTACAGAAGAGAGGACATAATGAAAGGGTTTTGAAATCCCTTTCTCATTGCATTTGTCGGAAAACCTCCAATATAATATTTGGGAAATTACGTGACAGATTACCACAGAGGAACTCAATGGCCATTGTGGACCGGGTATGCTGTATTATACGGACGTGCGTGTGTGTGCGCGCCCCTGAAATTTATACATGGCAGACACTGCATACACTTTGAATCATACACTGGCACCTTGCGGAATGTTCTACCACCCTAAAGCAATGCTGCAAGTCAATTTCTGCTTTCTGTAGAACTTGGGCTCTCACTGTATCCGACATTCACTACATCATTATTGTGGCCGAAAGCATTTACAATAACGATATTATTGTCAAATGTACATATATATATACATATACATATACATAATGATAATGCTATGAGTCAAATTAATCTTAAACTTTGTCTGTGTGATTTGTCTCTCTTTTGGCATGTTGCTCAGAACAAACACTACATATGTGCATTTGAACAATAAGAGACTGGCTTCAGGTCATTCATCAGTCACACAAGTGAATGTGCCTATAATGACAAGTAGACAAGGCGTAGTCCTGAATCTAAAATCTATAGTAACAGTTGCAAGGCCCTTTTTGTACGAGTGTTTGCCATGCTAATGTCCTGACCCTGGTGTCTCCATCCTTAGGATTGTGGACCAAGCGTCGGGCACAGAAATTGCTTCCTTTCCCATCTACAAGGTGCTGTTCTGCGCTCGGGGGCACGAGGGCTCCATTGAGAGTGATTGCTTCTCCTTCACAGAGAGCTATCGCAGCTCGGAGGACTTCCAGATTCACGTCTTCTCTTGCCATATCAAGGAAGCTGTGAGTCTCTTTTGAACAGGTTACATGCTATTGCATTTCATCCATTTCTGAGGGTCTGGTTACCCATTGCATGTACAGGGAGCAAATGACGTCAATAGGGTGAACATACTCTGTACTTCAGTAAAAGGAATCAAGGTTCAGGAGTCACTTTCAAACTACTGGTACAGAACCAGGGGAGGGTCTCTGATGAGTGTGAACGAAGAGCTCCCATTGTTACAGCTCCCATTGTTACAGCTCCCATTGTTACAGCTCCCATTGTTACAGCTGGCCAGTGAAGTAGTGTTTTACACCCCCTTCAACTCTCCGTGTACAGGTGAGCAGGATCCTCTACAGTTTCTCTACAGCGTTCCGGCGCTCCTCCAAGCCTGCCCCCGATGTTAGGGATTCCTCCCTGCCCCTCAGCCCCGACAGTGACCTGTTCAGCTTCACCGTCGCCCTGGAGGTGCGTGAGGATGACGGCAAGGGGAACTACGGGTGAGAGTGTGTAGCCACACACACACACACTGTTCAGAAGACCCCTTAACCCCACCACTCATCTGGTTGTCCATCTTCCCCACAGCCCGGTTCCGAAGGACCGAGATAAGTTCTTCTTCAAGCTGCGGCAGGGTGTGCATAAGAAGGTGGTGGTCACGGTCCAGCAGATGAGCAACAAGGAGCTTGGCATTGAGAGGTGAGGGTCTAAGGCCGCAAGGGCCCCTCTGGATCATGTCGGTTAATACAGACCACAGAGGGCAAAGCTCAAGTCGATACAGTGCAGTGTAGCAACGCCACATAGACTCTGTGTTTCGCAAACATATTTGCTGCTATGCAATTTCTATTTACTGTTTTATGTGCCGTCATTGCCTGGAAGAAAAAGCATTGCGCCAGCAGATGTGTTAACAGCCTGACCACCGGAGGAACCAGCCAGACTTGTTTGTTCCTGTAGCTGGTCTGAGCCAGGGCTAAAGTTAGGCTTTTTAAACAGCATTGTGGTTTAACTCATTTAACTGGGCCAGGTTTCTCACACGGCTTTCCTTCCTTCCTGCCGGTTTACTGTGTTCTGTGTGCGGCAGCACAACTTTGATATAAATGTTTCCGACATCAACCATCCTTTACGCTTAAATATTTGTTTATTTTTATTTGTGACTGTATCATTCTGCCTACGTGTTCTACCCCGGTATCTAACCTAAACAAAATGTAATTGCCCCTGATATTTGTATTTTCTTTCCTATTGACGAGTAGCTGTTAGTTTTGGGTATTCTCCCCGCAACCACTTGATGGCGCACTGGTCATAGAAAGGAGACAGAGCTTTGCCATAGTTACCTTTGGATTCCTCGTGTGTATAAATAGACCTTTAGAAGTTCACCCACACCAGCATGTAGTCTACATGATCCCGATTTTTGGGGACTGTGTTCCCACCTTTAAAGACTTGACCAACACCCTGACTGGACTGGGTAAGACTAGCACCTGACTGGACTGGGTTAGACTAGCACCCTGACTGGACTAGAGCAACACTGACTGAACTAGATTAAAGATTAACACTCTGACTGTATAAGATTAACACTCTGACTGGTCTAGACGTTCACCCTGACTGGATTGGACAAGTTGTGTGTTTGTAGTGTTGCAAAATATATGCTTAGTATGCAGTAACCAAGCAATGAATCAGCTGTCAGTGAATTAATCATATTGTCTGTTCACACTTTTTAGTTTTGGGCATTTCTGGCAATAAATAAAATGGTAATATTTGTAAAAAAGTGACATTTTACATCCAGGGAGTCTAAACGAAGACCACTTAATGAAACCAAATGCTGCCCTAATGTTTTAGATGACTAGCAGTGTTTTTGTCTACTTACCTGTGACCTTCATCAGATGTTTTGGGATGTTGCTGAGCCCAGGACAGAAGGTTCGGAACAGTGACATGCATCTCCTAGATATGGTGAGCTGATGGTTTCATTCTGTCATTTTATGAAAGAAACGGCTTTCCGTTTGTTATTTCCTCATAGGGACCATCGTCACTTGTAATTATTTTGAATTTTACTTCAATGCACCGTTAAGGGTGTAATCTGAATGATTTTAATAGGAATTAAATAGTACGTAAACAACTTTGAATTGAAAATGTGTTATTTGGTGTTTGATTATCATTTCTAAGCTCTATGAGAAACCATTGATTGTAATTGAGCGTAGTTCCTAATTTTGTTTCTTTTCTGCCCATGTGAAGGAGTCCATGGGAAAGAGCTCTGATGGGAAGTCTTATGTGATTACGGGTACATGGAACCCCAACATGAATGCGTTCCAGGTGTTGAATGAAGACACACCAAAAGGTGAGGCCAAACCCCTAGTCATGTTACCAGTTTATCATACTGCAGCATGCCATGTTACCAGTTTATCATACTGCAGCATGCCATGTTACCAGTTTATCATACTGCAGCATGCCATGTTACCAGTTTATCATACTGCAGCATGCCATGTTACCAGTTTATCATACTGCAGCATGCCATGTTACCAGTTTATCATACTGCAGCATGCCATGTTACCAGTTTATCATACTGCAGCATGCCATGTTACCAGCCTATCGCACTGCAGCATGCCATGTCACTAGCCTATTGTACTGCAGCATGCCATGTCACTAGCCTATCGTACTGCAGCATGCCATGTCACTAGCCTATCGTACTGCAGCATGCCATGTCACTAGCCTATCGTACTGCAGCATGCCATGTCACTAGCCTATCAAGCTGCAGCCTTTCGTGTCACTAGCCTATCAAACTGCAGCCTTCCATGTCAGTAGCCTCCAGCATGTCACTGTCAACATTGGTTTTAAAAGATTTCCAGACAAATTCTTATTATTTTTATTGCTCTCATTTATCAATTCCAATGTATTACTTTGCAAAGAAGTCTTTAGCAGACAAAAATAATAAATGTAACATCCAATGCTATTAAAGTGGTGATCTGACTGTTCTCAACTTAGCACAGATGATAAATAATATGGCAACTATTGAAACTTCAATTATTGTAATGGCAAGTGGATGACACTAAACTCCTACTTTTTATGCCATAAGATGTTTTCTCCTGCTGTCTAGTTGAATAACATTTATTTTTGTTTCTTGACTATGTTTTGGGCTCTAACAGCGTTCAGCCTCAGTGGTTATCAGGGTCAGACACAGAGAAAGGTGGTTGACTACTGATGCTGAGCTTTTCTATTGTGTCAAAATGTAGCTAATGGCTCAGGCCAGGTGGTTCCAGGCTTGACCTACATAGGTAGCTTAGTGTAATCTATTTTGCCACTGAACCAACATATATTATACATTGATAAAATGAGATTCGTTCAGATCATTATCAAGTGGAACAATGCATTTTTTTAGTGTGCTAAGACGTCCTAGTTTAATTAGTCACATTATGCGTCTGCTATTTAGCTGATCTTCTTATCCAAAGCTACGTCCGCTGTAGCTAGGGTTGAATGCATTGCTGAAGGGCCCAGCAACGGATGTTTCACCTTTGTTGGCTCTGGTTTTCGAATTCCGTGTCTGCTGTCACAAATTAGTCACTCCCTCAAACATTTGATTCCGTCGTGATCCTTAGAGGAGGATGCAACATGTTACGCTGTGTTTGTTTAATTTCCCCCCCCCTTTTTTGTCACAAGAAAACCAAACGGGGTATCAGGAAACATGGTCGGTGTTGAGACCTTTTAATATGTTGGGCCCCGGTGTTGTGCACAGGAAGACCCCTGAGTGTGGCTCAGGCTCTCGGCTCGCTGAACAACAAAGTAGAAGCGCTGGCAAGTTGCTGATTCAGAAGAGAGGAGGGTTTGACGTGAACCTCTACAGCCGCTTGTCAAAGCAGACCAGCTCCGGGGAGTTGGGTAGTTTACACCACAAAGCCACACTTCCTCTGCAAAGACAACAGACCGTTCATATGAATGTTTCCACACGGGGAGAAGGGGACTGGGTAGTGATGGCAACTGGCTGGCAGAACACGCATGTAGACATTGGGTATACATGTTACTGGGATGTGTTTAGGGAGTTCTCTGGGGAGATTATCCTGGTATCCACCGTCAGGTGTATTCGTGAATGTACCGAGGATGCACATAGTCTAACGGTCAGAGGGTAGATAGTCTAACCATCTACCCTCTGGCCGTTAGACCGTTAAACTATCTACCCTCTGACCGTTAGACTAACTACCCCCTGACTGTTAGAATGTTAAACTAACTACCCCCTGACTGTTAGAATAAATACTTCCTGACTGTTAAGCTAGCTACCACCTGACTGTGACTGACTTACTGCATTTTCCCCGTTAGGCTGTTAAGTGCTTTTACCCCTAGACCTTTAGGCTGTTCGCCTTCAACAATGATCCAAATATTACAGATGCTGTTCCATGTACATAGGATGTTGTATTTGTAATTATGTCTTTTCTTTTAGTTACTTAATATTCTCAACCGCTTGGGTAAGGAGATGTTACACAAGCGTTGCGACATACGGTCATGTGAAAACATTTGGACACCCCATGAAATATTTAGTTATCCATGTTTGATCTCCTTTCAAAAAATATCTATAGATAAAGGTGATGTAATTGAACCAAAAACAATGAAATTTTAACCACTATATTATTTATTTAACAATAGATTAACAAATATGCTGTTTCCTACTGAGGAAAAAGTTAGGACACCCTATGCCCTAATAGCTGGTATAGCCCCCTTTGGCTGAAATAACCTCAATAAGACGTTTCCTATAACTGTCTACCGGTCTCTGACTTTGACAGGGAGAAAGTTTTTCCCACTCTTCTATGCAGAATTTCTGTCAGCTCTGTGATGTTTGAGGGGTTTCTGGCATGCACAGTCCATTTCAAATTACCCCACAGAATCTCAATAGGATTAAGATCCGGGATTTGACTCGGTCATTCCAGAACTCTCCATCATTTCTTTCTTTTAAGACATTCCTTGGTGGATTTACTGGAATGTTTTGGGTCATTGTCATGTTTCACAGTCCACATTTTTGACAGCAAGAGTTTCCTCCTTGCGCACCTCTCATGCAAATTAAACTTGTGCAGTGTCTTTCTTATGGTAGATGGATGTACTTTGACATCAACTGTGGCAAGAACTTGCAAGGACTGCCAGACCTGGGCTTGTTGGCAGTTATTTGAAATGTTCTCTACTTCTAATTTATTTTCCGGACAGTGGCTGATGTAAAATATTTTGGGGATGTATCCAGAATCATACTGCATAGCGTATTGCACATGCATCTACAACCCTATTTCTGAAGGACTCTTGAGAGCTCTTGAATTCACCTTGGAGATTTCACTCACTTCAACAATCAAGAGCAAACTACATTTCTGAGGTTTATATAAGACAGGTTTTTCAGTAGTGAATAAATGTAGGGATGTCCTATCTTGTTCCTTCATTTTTAACTTTAAATGTATATTACCTCCATCTCTCAATATTGTTAAAATTAAGATCTGATGTCCATATCTTAAAAAAGAAAATACATTTTTTTTACATGACTGTAGTGTGTATTTTCCTAAACTGTTTTAGTGCGGGAACAATAAAGAATTGCATTTTTGTCAACTTCACCTGCTGGAGCTATTGGTGTAAAATATAAATACATGTACTGGCACTGGTAGACCAGAAATCATGAACATCATGTTTGAATGTTGTAAAATAGCCTCTAACTGTAGACACAGTGCTTTGATTCAGCACTATGTATTGTAGAACCATTCCTTGAAACCAAACTGCTTACTTAATGTCAGAACTGGCAGAGACTAGACTTCTAAAAACTATGGCCCCAGTGGTCTTAACTGAATAAATCCTTCTTTGTTGTCAGTGATTTGGCACACCGAAAAAGTAGTTCTGTGGAATCTGAAGCTTGAATGGATTCTGTTTCCTAAAACATCTTTCTAAACCAACATTTATGCTTGACTTTATTGTAATTGGAATCTATTTTTAGATTGTTCCTTACAAGGCTGCGTTGTAGACTTTTGTTAATTACAATAATAAAACCTTCTTACTGTGAAAGGTTTTGTTTTCCTCCACTGTTTCACAGTTCGCTGATTATTATCTGTTCTTTTTATTTTCTTGCGAAACATTTTCTGTCACCCTACATATTGGTTATGGCAAGATCTGTGACCCTAGACATCACATTTTCACATGGATGAATCTGCCTGGTGCTAGGGTTTTCACTGTGCTTTATGTTGTGTCTTGGAATGCAGTCTTGAGAATCATGATCATTCATAGATATTAAAAACGACACTCCTTGTTGTTTTTGGATGGAGTAATATAAATTCAGTTATAAATGTGTCATTGCACTTTCTTTTTTTTTACACAAATTGAACACCCTCTTAAGGATACCGACTTAGGAGATTTTTCCCCACCCGGATTTGAACCTGTGACCCTCTGGTTAGTGGTCCAATGCTAACCTGCCGTTCTCTAGTCTCTGTCTGGGAATGTTGAGGTTTGAGAGCGAGTGTGTTTTTGTTCCCAAGAATGACTGTACTTCTGAGGTAGAAACCATTTTCTTCTGATATTTTTACAATACCGTGTGTGTGTATGCTTCAATTGTGCAGATGAATGTCAGGTGGTAACCATTTTTTTTTTTTTTTTTGTCTTGTCCTGTCCTGGGGTTTACACTTTTACATTAAAGAGTAGGCTACTAGCGCTATTCCATGGAGGCTTCTTGCTAACGGTCTTTAAAGACAGGCTGTCCTTCATGATGTTAGATCTTACTAATAGCTAGCAATTTATATTCCTTTTCAGTCAGTTAGATATTTTCAAGCACATGCAACAGAGAAATTTTTAGCTGCTTGGTGCACAGTTCTGCTAGTTTAGACGATGAAAAAACAGGTAAAATAATTAATTAATTAAATGTATGTATAAACACAGTCCCCTATATAAGGTACACTGGTTTAGTATCAACCCTCTTTTTACATTAGTTTGCTTAAGGTTTAGATTCTTTGTGCATTCACAGATTTTGGGCTTTTTGTCAGCTTGTACTTTTCTGGACTTTTTCCTCTGACCTCATTAACTAGGTGATTTTGCCTGCTGGAATGCCACTCGTTGTATGATTTTAGTTTTTTGCACTGTCTTCTGTGAACTCGAGACGTGTGTGTGTGTGTTTTGAGATACTGGAACCACCACGTTTAGCACCAACGATAGCAGTGGGAAGATACAGGTTTTTCTTGTTTAATAGATATGTTTATTTCTGCAATGCTGTAAGGATTGTTCATTCTCTCTGGCTTTGTCAAGACGACAGGCTGACTGGAGTCCTACATCTTTTTCAAATTTCGTTCAAACTTTTGAAGGTATTATTCTCTAAATGTTTTACAGATTTTTGGTGGCTTGCTTTTTTTATTTATTTTATTGTGTAATTCTGGTTCCTCTGGTGATTGAGAATTTGCCACGAGATATGGTGGTTTGCGTTCCATTAGAAAATGAGGATAGCCCATTGCTACCAGTGAATGGAGATGTTAAAACCGTATTAATGTACAGACATTGGTAGATGGATTAACAGGCCTCGTCCCATCTGTGTCTTGGGTCTCTCTTTAGACAAGCAGGTGTACATGACGGTGGCGGTGGACTTGGTGGTGACGGAGGTGGTGGAGCCGGTGCGCTTCCTGCTGGAGGCCCTGGTGCGCGTCTACCCAACCAACGAGCGCTTCTGGTATTTCAGCCGCAAAGCCTTCAGCGAGACCTTCTACCTCAAACTCAAACAGGTACCTGAATGTTACAGTTCGGTTTGAGGACATTGAGGTCATGGTGTGATTTTTCTGTTTCAATTGACAAAACGAGGCCTGGCTAGAATCACTAAGAGCAGGGTCAAGACCATTCGCCCACCTGCGGAAGTGGGGATTTCAAGAAATCTTGTCAGTTTGGGCATGTTTTAATGTTAACACGCGTGTTAAAGTAAATGCTCCAGTTGTTTCTTTAGTATTTTAAACAGTTTTTTTTTTTTCCTTCTAAGAACAAGTGACACCTATGGGGACACTGCTTCCCTGGGCTTGGCTGCGTTTCTCAGCCAATGAGGTATTCAGGTAGTCCCCCCCTGTGCTGCTGTGGAACACAAGGAGGAGAGGGTTCTTGTTACATAGCAGCAACCAAGCCAGGGAGTAGTGTGATATTGGATTCTCCCGGCATTCTGCGTTCCAATGAAGGCCAGTTTAGACATAGTGCTCTACCAGAGCTGCCAACTTGGACAGAGGTGTCTGGGAATGAGATTAGTGTGTTCTCACACATATACACACACACAAACACACTCTCAAATCCCCAAACACACACAACCACGCCCAATCCACTGGACTCGTTCCTCTGCTCTTCCAATTAAAATGCAGTGAGAGTGACGGCGGATTAAATGAACACCCCAGTATACAGGTGCAAACCCATTCCGTCTTCCTGTTACTCTGCAGCTGTTCGGAATGCCAAGTCCCTCAGTCAGAAAAATAAGCCCCCTGCCTACTTGATAGGAAGGCAAATGTCCCCCCCACTCTGCCCCGCCTGCGAGACCGCTAACGGAGGCTTTGACTGTACTAGCCCTTCAAATGGCACCCTGCGCCCTATGTGGCACACTACATTAGACCCCAGACCCACCGGCGGTGGTCAAATGCAGTGCCCTTCGGGGTGACTGGATGCCTTTTGGGAGGTGTTCCTTGTATTGTTGGGAGGGCTAGTTTGAGGCGTCCTCTCATCATTGCGCTGTAGTAATTAACGCCCCTGATTGCCTTGCTCTGTAGTCATCTCATCAATGGCAGGAAAGAGTGCCTGCGCTGTAGTTAAACGCTAATTCAAAGATAACCATTGTAGTGTTCTGCACAAGGTCCCTGCCACAAGCTGCCTCCCTTATTTGAGTAGGATTTCATTTGTTTGGCTGGCCTGGTAATATCGGCGTTGGGTAATTAAAGGAGTCCTCGTTGATTTTAGTTCCTACTTTGGCTACTTCATGATGAACCAGAGGCCGTTCGGTAATATATCGTTGAAGGGTTCTACTCAAGGGTTTAGCGGTTTCATCTCGCATCTCTGCTTCCGGTGCCTTGCTAAAACCAAATGTTCGCGTATAGGTGAAAGGACCGTAAAAGTATCCTAAATTTATCCGGTTATGTTGGGCGTTGGTTCTGGTTCTCGGTATTTGATGTGATTTGGGATGTGTATCAGTGTATCTGAGAGCACTTAAAGAGAAATACATGCAGAATAATGGGCCCATTCTGCTTAATGATTTGTATCCTACAATAAATTTGGAAAAACAATCATGCCGTTTTCATCTGACTGCACCTCAGTCCTAACACTGAAATGTTTGCGTGGACCTCACTTTCTCACGTCAAGCGCTGAGACGGAACCACCTCTCGGTCACTCATTATCAAACGGACAGCAGTACAAATCCCCCAACGTGCTACGTGACGAAGCCAATCTTTCTAAGAGTGGCTCGCATGGGTGAGTGGGCCCAGTATCTGGTTGCTCTGATTGCGGCTGTCTCCCGGTGAACCCCATTACCAGACACTCTAGCCAGAAGACAGCCGGTGGGATCTTCGGCTCTTCACGGCCGCTCAGTTTAATTTCCTCCTGTAACGTGTAATTATATCTCCTCGTCGCTCCCCTCTGGCAGTGGCAAAGGTGATGCTAACTTTAGACGCCGTTTGTTGGAAGAGACGGACTCTGCAGCCGTGGAGGGTGTCCGGAGAGTCTCTGTGACTGCTCCCACTTCGAGCATGTTTCTCTCCTCCCCCGGCCTGTTGGACGGAGGGCCGATTTTGTAGCGGCAATTCATTATCGACCACGACACTTGCGATCTCCTTGTGACATATCCCAGTGCCGTGTTTCTGTGTTACGTCGGCAGCACCTGGGACTTTCTCGCTTCCTTAGCTCTCTCTCTCTCGCTGTGTGTTCAGGGTGCTGAAAAAGATGGCCAATGTGACTCCATGCTGGAGGTGGTGAGTCTGCGGAGGGAGACCGAGGGGACCAGCGGGAGTCTGACCTCCCCAGCTGAGGAAGAGGAGCCCGATGACGGTATGGAGCTCTCTCCCTCTCCTCTTTGTCTCTATATCTTCCCCTGTCTCTCCCTGCTTCTCCTCCTGTCTTCTACCGCTTCTCTGTCTCTCGGTCTAGCCTTATGTTCTCCCCGTAAGTAAAACCTTAGCCCCTCCCCCTGTCGGGCAAACCTTAGCCCCTCCCCCTGTCGGGCAAACCTTAGCCCCTCCCCCTGTCGGGCAAACCTTAGCCCCACCCCTTGTCAGGCAAAACTTAGCCCCTCCTGCTTCCCCTGTGTGTCTGACCTTAGCCCCTCTTTAGCTGATTTTGCTCACCCTGAATAGTCATATCACTGAGACTCCACCCCTGTGACCTTCCACCCCTCCAAGGACATCATGAGAGCTTCCATCCACCTCAGTCATGTGGACAATGTCGTTTCACTACCAAATATTGCTTGATTGAAAATGCATTCCGTTCCCTCTTAATCCCTCCCAAATACTTGCTATGTTCAATTTAAAAGAGCAACGACTTGGTGCTTACTTGGATTGCAGTCAGAAAGTGTGTAAAATA
>JACXGK010002916.1:0-18797 GCA_016801125.1 Novumbra hubbsi
CCCCCCCCCCCCCCCACAAAACAATGCAATGTTAGGAATGTACTATGCAAGTTACTGCATTCCCATAACACAGTCATGTCTTGATTGATTACAGGAAAATGGGAAATAATATAGCATCCTTCTTCAAGTTACAACATGTTAATCCCAATTACTTGTTCTTTTGACCTCTTGTCGTTCACCACACTGCAAAATGACAGAGAAAACAATCCTAGAACTGTTAATGCTTCAGTCTATACAATACGTTACCAAAGTTATTTGGACATGTTTTTTTATTCTTTAGACCTCAGTAATTCCCCTCAGCTGGTCTGGGTGATGCTGGTGCCTGAGAAAGTTAAACGCGGACCGCTTGGGCTCACTGGGCCTCCTACAAGTTGTCTGTTTTATGATGAGATATTTTCGGTCAGTCTTTGTTTTCCACCGCAGCAATGGGTTAAAAGGAAGAGATGCAGGAAGACCATCGTTTAGCCTCCTGGTGTGTAACGTTGTTTCCAAAATCTGTGGAGAATAATTTCGACTGAGCAACTCGAATGTGATCCAGATCAGATCTTTCTTCTAGTAGCGGTCCCTTATTCCTTCAACCCCAAACCATGATTTTGCTTGTCTCACTAAACAATTCACCAGTCCATCCGTATCTAAAACGTTGACCAAGGGTCACTTAGGCCCCCAGGCAGGCCATAGTCTATCATCCCCACAATATCACCAATGTTCAGGTTTCTCCTTGGGGTGTGCCAGCACTGCCTGATGGCGATGTTGGCTGTGTACTCCTCTCGACAGCGGCTCCTAAACTGTTTCCGCTAGATATTGAACTTGGCGCAACCTTTTCTGAGCGCACATATCCTCTTTAATAGACTTGCCAGTTGGGGGTAGAGGTTTGTTAGAGGTTCTTTGGGTTAAGTGGCTTGAGACCACTAGGATCATTTAGATTATCATCAGTGAGCGGACAACTGTTTACAATTGACATTTCTTCATTAAAAATGTCACATCCGTGTTGTGTAGCGAAACCAAATGCAGACATTGTTCAAAGTAAAAGGTGAATTTATTCCCACAAACAAGACCCAAATTAACACGGACTGTAACAGTAAAAGTAAAGTAGCTGTAACAAGCAGCAAACAGAACTAAACTAACTTACAAAGAACATGTAGCGTATCCACAGGAATAATATGTGAAACAAAACAGGAACGTGAACGTTGTGACTAACACAAACAATAAACCACACCGAGTGTGGAAAAAACCCTAAACTAATTAGGCTCCCCAATCAGAGACAACTGATCACAGCTGCTCTGACTGGGGAGTCCACAGTGCCACAGAGATGGCTAGAGGCCTCACTGCGTGTCATGTCCTGACCGTGAGCCCCAAAGCATAGAGAAGGCTGGGGGCCCCCAGCCAAGACATGACAGAAAAAGTCTCTCCCAAACAATGGCAACATGACTTGAACTTGAAGCGCTCATGCTGAAATCACATTGCTGCTCAATGATAAAGGTAGCCGGCCTGGTCAAATCATTATCTTTAAGAGCTATTTTAAATATTTGTTTTTACCTGTATGAAGTCACATCCCAGATCTCATTTAATCTGACGAAATGTACCACTAATTGCCATAAAGCGGCGCAGACCATTAACGAAGGCATCTGATATTCATATTCAATATGCACACATGCACAAATAGCAGAAGTGCAAAAACAGGTAAAAAGGAGACCATATCTTTTGAGTACTCTATGACCTTGCTTAATGAGAAAGGGGAAAAAACAGCACATGCCACAGAATGTGATGGATCCACTTTATCCTAATTGATTTGCTGAAGAATGCTTGCAACTGCTGTAGTAGACCGAGACCAGGATGAGACGTTTGACACATCTGCAAGACTTTCCTGCTTTTCAGTTCTTTTATTGAGTGTTCATGACTCCCTTACATCTGAAACTGCTACTTTCAACTCCAGGACAGCATATCCAGGGCTTATTTAGACCTCAGACGCCAGGTGCGTCCAATTAACCATGAGGTAGGACAGAAAATCAGCAGGCTCCGGTAAGAGTTGATGATCCCTCTTCCAAAATAACTACATTGCTTTTCCATACAAACGTGTGTCCTGTGAACAAACAGGATAATTGCAGTTCATAAACAGTTAATCCTCAAGGTGCATGACCTGCTGCATTTTCATCAGTATCTCAGTATCATTGTGGAGGCATTGTGCTAAGACATATATTCTGCACTCAGTGACAATTGTAGCAGTCAGTTTCAATCTGGGAATATTTGTGCCCTTTGTTGGGGCAACACAAGATTTTCCAAAAACAAGTGCACAATTCCGATGGAAGTATGCTTTCAGTGGGCAGTCAGAGACCAACCATGGCACATCAGTTATCTTATGTGAGCTGAATGGCGAGTTCCAAACTGTCCATACCATCCATATAAATGTATGTGGGAGGTCCTGCCATAAAACTCTGGATGGTATATTTTACAGAAATGATGATGAGGCATACGAAACGCTTGGATTCAATTAAAACATTGACGTGACCAACCATTGTTTATACAAAGTGCTTTAGAGAACAGTTTGCAAAGGAGCCACAAATCCAGCTAAAGGATTCAGTATGTGTGGTTATGCCATGCCGCAGGTCAAGGGTCTTCAGATATTAAATTATTGTGAAGAGAACCAAAAGATCATTACAAAAACTGTCTCTTCGGGCAGCTTCTTGCTGGAACCATTACGTTTCGAAGATGCTGATCGAAAGGAAAAAATTCCCCAGTTTTCGGGATTTTACTACCTTTATGTCAACGGAAGCAGAAGTTACCTCTAAGCACTCCATACATCAGAATGTGTCACCGAAAAGATAAATCTTAGAGACAAAGAGGAACAAAGCACCCATTCTTAGCACTCAAAGTGGGCTATGCCAGGAAGACAATCGCAGCTTCACAGTCGCTCTATATTGATGACCATTTCTCTGGAGAACTGTCGGACATACGTGAAAAAAGACAGACTTTGCAGGGGTTGCCTTAAATTTGGTCACAGTGTAAAGGGCTGTCAACATCTAATTTCTCCACAAAGACAAATATGTAGAGACGGTAACACCACTCAAAATAGCACAAAAAGAATACAAAAGAAATACCAACAGCATTGTCACTCACGGTCACTCACACTTCCATGATCGTACCAGTTTGGGTATCAACACGAAACAACCCAAGGGCTGAAACACTGGTCTGAGCTCTCGTTGACACACAGAGTGACACCACTTTTTTTGATCAGGAAGTGAGTAATGGTCTACTAGCAGACATTTATCTGGTGAAAATAAAAATTTACCAACCATAATCAAATGTTACGCGGTTGTGAAGAGTAAAAGTGTCTCAAAGCTTAGTGTGAGAGGTTATAGATCTGCTGTACATATTGAACTTCTTTCTGCTTCTACTAAAGATGGCATACGCAACCACATTGTAAAAAAATCTTTACCTCTGAAGATTAGATTGGCCTTCTGATTGGCTACAATTGTTCAAGAGCCAAAGCAGACGTTTACCCGTGCTCTGGGGTCTGAGTTTAAAGAGGTCTAAACAGATGATAAGACAGGGTCTCAAGACGACATCCTCTTCCTGAATATGTTCAAGACAATATACAGAAAACCAGTCAGGGCCATCATGAAATGTTCTTGCCTTTTAGGGGAAGACCCAGCCTAGCTGAAAAAAAACAACTCACCTTCATTTGACTTAGCCATCTTAAATGAAAACTACAGTAAGTGCCCAAGAAAGACGATCTTTACAGTGCAGCACTGCATTAGTGCAGCACTGCAACTGGACTCGCTGTCAATGGACCCTTCTTCAGAGTAGCTGTGTCACACGTGACCTTGGGTCGTCATAGAACGCCATCAGCTAACCTTCAAGGGGCCACGGTCAAACGAGTTGATGTGATGGTCAGAAACTGTTATATGTAGGGACATTTTATTTTTCAGTATGGCCGCAGAATAAGAAAACCTAATGGAATTCTCTTTTTCCTAATGAGCAATCCATAAAGTGAAGGTAAAAAAAACGTTTAGAATGTCTGAGGTCTGGCACGGTTGATTCAAAGCATGGTTTTAAGGTCACATTATTCTCAAAGTACATACATTTAAAATGTTCATAAAATGTTCCTTTACACAATTAACCCTGACCTTGCTGATAGCTACTGAACTAAATGTAATTAATATTACTAGGACGTGTGTTTGTCCCACATACCACTTATTCTCAAGCTGATGGCATACTGTAAAAAGGTGTCTGCTAACATACTTAGACGTAATGTGTATGTATATTTCTAAACATTATATTTCTAAAATAAAATGCTGTTTATTTTGTTATATATATATATATATATATATATAAAAACAATAACAAAATTAACAGCATTTCTATGGAAAAAAGAAAAGCAACAAGGTCATAACAGGGTGGTATCTTACAGTAATTAAACCACTGGCCCAGATTCTCTATTTCAATGGGTCTACTTCAAAGTAAAAGTATTTTTCACATGCAGTGTGAAGTCAGTCAGTCAGACTAACATAGATAGTGGGTGGGTGGGTTTCTCAAATGGGAAGAATACACTACAGATAAGAATTTACACAAAAACCATGTTAAGTATTGTTCACCATTTTATATTTTGAAAGAACTGAAGGCTTACGTACATCAAAAGGGGGAAATTGTACAATGACGAGAGGATAAACAAAGAAACGAACAACCATGTATATTGAATCCCAAACAGCAGCTCTGTGTACACAAGGGTAAAGGTCAGATCAGAGCACCATCCTCTTCCATGAGTGAAGGCAGTCACAGTCAAAATGAAGGCCGCTTGATTCTCAAGTCAGAAACACTCTCAGTTCTACCAGTTTACAGAGTCACGTTCGGTAAAAAAACGGGGGGAAAACGGTCCAAATCAAGGTGATACTGCGTGAATTTTGTCCATTACGAGATGTTAATTTCTGTTTTCTTTGCTAAACATTTTTACAACAATTTGCTCTAATGAACACAGCCCGGTTTCATTTTTTTTTGTTCTGCCAACTACACAAATCCCTGATTAGTTTCTTTATACCAACACCCTTCCTTAGGTAGTTCCACACAAGGAATATTTGTGTATATGCAATATTTCGTAATGTGTATTTAGAAATAGACTTATCAATTTTGCCTGCCTTTGTCGCATACAGAATCTCAGTTGGAACTACATGTTGTGTGAGTTATATTCCTACATTGTAGGAAGGACTTTAAGAAATGTGACACCATGCAAACAAACATACCCTTTGTATCCGCCCAAAAACAGAGTGCTGGATTTAGGAAGCAAGCGCACATACTGTAGAAAGACCTTTAGACTGAGGTAAGTACGGTGTTTGGGTGTGTGTGAGAGTGTGTTATGTGTGTGTGTATAAGTGTGTGCCCACATGTGGGTGCGTTCGTACTTGCATGTGAGTGTTTGTCTGTGTTCTTGTGCATAAGTGTCCTCTTTGAAGTGTAGTGTATCTAATACACAAGTGCGGATACCAACTTCATGTGGTGACAAATGTGCCAGTATTCCAATTGTCAGATAATATTCCCCCGATATATAAAAAATATATCCATACTATCCGTTCATAATCCGAGAGTGTGATACTGAAAGATCACTGGCTACTCTGAAGCTATTTGTGAGCCGAAGGTATTAGTGTTACTGAGGTATTCGAATGGGGACTGCAAATAGAATCCCTTGCAATTCCATCTAGAGACAAGTCAGAGATATCAATATACCCTGTCTGTGTATGACGGTTGCTTGTTGTTACAAAATATTGCAGCTGTAACCGACTACGACTGATGCATACTGCAAGCTAGGAAACGGAGTCTAAAGGCTCATAATACATATAATCGCATAACTTCAGTGAGGTTCTAATTCTCGTCAAGGTTACAGGTCCCGTTTTTCGTATTGACATCTGTCCTCAATTCGTGCAAGTTGAACTGTAAAGTAGATCGGCTTTGTTCTACAAACGCAGTAAGCAAACGCAATCGTCAGTGGTTCGAGCGTCCTTAAATAAAAAAACTACTTTCGAGAATGATGCCGCAAAGCTAGACATCTACCAGATCAGGGATTCCTCAGTGTGACAGCATGAGTAAGGCACGCTAGAGTCTTCCGGATAACCTTGCTACAGTACTTTGCATCAAGCAATTTTACACTCACCCATGTTTCTTCACAAACACATTTCAGTTTCACCTTTATTTTCCTTTTTGTCTTCATCTTTTTTAATTTGTATATATATATATTTTTTTTAAACTTCTGACCAGAAACAGAGTGGTTCCACATCTCGGGCAAAGGTAGAGTCAGTCAGTCGACATGGAAGGAAAACAACTTTTTTTTTTTATAAAGAACACAGAATAAAGCCTCTTCAGCTCTCAAGGAAATCAAGCCGGCCACTCCATAAGGCTTCAGATGTCACTCATACAAAGTCACCAGAAATAGATGGGCGTAACCCATCCAGAGTCCAGAGGGAATATCATCTACTGAAGTTTCTCACTTTTATGTCTCTTCGTCTTCAAGAGAGTGTGTGCAGTGTTAGGACAGCTTTAGGGGAGTGTTGGGTGACATCAGAAAAGGCTGGTCAGAGTGGTCTGGGAAGGACTCATACTCATGGAGTCGTGGGGGTCCATTCCCCCTGGCACAGCCGTCAGTACCGGGTTAACCGATGGCATAGAGGGGCTGGTCAGGTCCGTGAGGGTGGTGTGAGTGCTCGAAGGGCTCATTGAGGCATTGGAGAGCTCAGAGTGGGGACCCGAAGGTGAGCCGCCTGGTAGAGTGGATCCGTCCGACACTTTGTCCACCCCTGTGCTCTCTTGACGTAGGAGGTTCCGTCGAAATTTGGCCCGGGCATTTTGAAACCAAACCTACAAAGAACCAAAGAAATAAATGCTTATTACAATGTCTGAGAAGGATGGGGTTAGAGCACAGCGTCCGGGGGAGGGATTGAAAACCAAAACGACAAACATGATAATGAAATTATCAAAGCCAAATGCCGGCTTTGTTTTTCGTCGTTTTGTTCATTAGATCCGTGTTTTACGGCTTGTCTGTTCTTTTTTCTAAATTGCTGTTGTTGATACTCGTGTGTTTCTGAATTCCCAGATGGAATGCTAAACAGTTAGTATGATAACTCTGTGATATTTTTTCTCACTTTAAAAAAACCCAAACAAAAGCTTTAGGCCATCTCTTTATAAGCCATATCTTATACCAATGGACAATCTCGAATACAGATTATGTTGAATGGGATGGAAATAGGTTGGCCATTTCAAGGAATGTCCCATTTGTTTGGGATAATTGTTTTATTTAAGTGACTACACAAAACAAGAAAGTATCTGTAAGGTTTGTCTGGTATTTTGGGCCATTATTAAAGTGAAATGACCCATTTTTACGTGGCCTTACTTTCACTATTTCTGTGTGAGTTGAATAAATATTTTGTTTAATACAAAAGAAGTTGAGTCGTTTTTCTGGGTCATCGCCTTCTATAGACCACCATGCAGTATAAAAAAGTGTCCAAGCATTTAATAAATGAACCAAAACAAAATCAAATGTCATTCTTAACAAATGAAATATATTTTTTTATGGTTTGCGGAATCAACTGCTAGCACAAAATGTTTATGAAGGACCACGTGTAAATGTGTGAACATCTCCTTTAATGAATTATTACCACAGATTACAAGGAGCACCGTTTGCATTACATACATATCAATGCTACAGAACAAGGTGCCATTCTGCCCTGTCATTATAAACGCGGACTGGTGCCTTGTCCTGACGATGAACACTTCGCCCCAAAGCATAAAGCTACAAACTAGATCTCCGACAAACTGAGGAATACCACATCCAATAGCCCTCTGTAGATTCCTGGACAGGCCACAGCCTCACACAGCACCCTGGGTACTTCTGTTAACTCTGGTTGGATGCCTGACAAACACAGTAGCTTGGTGAGAGGGACACATGGACGTAGAAGTTCAGTGGCCCCAAGGCCCCTCGTTCACCACATGAGTGCCTATGTGGAACCGGTACACCCAATTTCTAGGCTTCCGCCATGGGCCCAGTAGTGGGCTGTCCGTCAACGTCTATTGGACCTTCATAAAAGGAGTCGTCTGCCTCACCTGCAGCACCCTTTTGGTGAGGCCTGTCTTCTGGGCCAGCTGCTTCAGGTCCTTGGCGTCAGGGTTGTGGTTGATGGCAAAGTAGGACTTCATGGTCCTCAGCTGGTGGTGCTTGAAGGAGGTCCTCATGCGCTTGGACTTGGAACTGGAGGAGTAGTGGGTGTCGCGATCCAGGTGGTCGCCATCGTTCTCGTTGCAGCTCAACGCTGGAAGGTGGAGGGCGGGCAGGAAAACACACACTTGTTAGTTCGTGGTTGCGATATGTTTGTGAACGTGTTCACGGTACGCAGCGAGAGCGACGGGAGACGAGACCAGGCGATGCGGTACTTTGTTGACCGTTCTCATGGAATGGAGTTGACGGATACAGTGGTTCCATGAATAGAGGCACGCTGGGTTGTTATGTGACTGCTTGGACAGACAAGCCATGTTGGCTTATCGGCAGAAATTAGGGGAAAGCTCATGAAGGACTATTTGTTATACAAATGAGTCATTGAGGATTAGCTGCTAATTTTCCATTAATGTATCCCAAGTTAAAGTTATGCTTTTTATTATATTTTATGTCTTCGGCAGAGGGTTACTAGGCTTTATGACGCACGTTTGTAGCACTATTTATCTGGTGCTACTAAAGTAATCAGTGTGTGCGCCAAAGGTAAGGTGTGTATAGGAAAATGTTTTTTCACAGTGAGCCCACATATACAGGAAATGTTTTTACAGCAGAACTTTAAATACATAACCATATCAACGGAATAGAAAGTTATAATAAGAACACTTATTTATAGCTAATCATTATTATGTCATGATTGGTATGAATATGATTTTTGTGTCTTAGTGTTTTAATTAAGGGTAACAATATTTACAAGCTTTGGACTAATTCACATGAATGAGTAAAATGTTTTTATATGTACATTACCCTGAAGTATATAAGGTATAAGTACTATGTTGATGAAAATGTAACAAAATGTTAATGTTCTACAAGGTCTGATAACTACCTCTCAAAATGAGTATGTTAGTTGCAAATCAAAATATCAAGAGAAGAACAACGTGATTCCCCCTAAACACTGATGACACTGTGTGAGATCAATCAATCAAAATCAATAAATAAAACGTGGGTTTGTCATGAAAAAGCAGAACATAGGCTGGGTAGCACCGAGCCAGTATGACAGTATAAAGAGAGCATTTACTGCAATTGCTTCACTTCACATTATCCATTATTTTGCTTATTGCAAAAATAAAATATTTACAAATATAATATCTAATAAAAGCAATCCCATTTACTAAAAATAATGACAGCAAAGTGCTTATAAACAGGGGCAACAATTGAATAGATAGAATATTGTTCCCAGGATAATAGTGTCGGGAATGTTAAGAAACGCCCTCAGGTGGCAGCAAACCTCCAGAAAAGTAAGAAAGAAGAAGGAAGGGAAGAAGGAAGGGAAGAAGGAAGGGAAGAAGGAAGGGAAGAAGGAAGGGAAGAATAAAGGGTAGAAGGAAGTGAACAAGGGAAAGGGGGGAGATACTGTGAGGGGGAAGCGAGGGCGAGGGAGGGAAACACTGCAGGCTATAATTTCATTATGTGTAGTAAATGGAGAATCTCAAGTGGGTTCAAGTTATTTTCCTTTGGACAATGCAAAATATGATGCAAAAGAGGTTTAAGGCGTTGGGTTGAGATTTAGCATTTTTTCGTACAATTGTATGTAACTAGGTTTTCTTTTGAATGTAACTGATGTACGTAGGCCCTATTTTAAATCATATTTTGATGGTGGGGGGTACATTTTGAGGGAGGAAGTGTTAGCGCATTTGTCTAAGTTTTTAATAATGTGTAAATACCTTTAAAATAGGCTATTATTATAAGACCATGCTCATAGTAACTGCACACTCAGCTTATGTAAAATATGATTCTACGGTAGGAATGTTGCAAATCATATTTCCTCGTGTTCTTTTAACCAGCATAGCCATTTATGTTTAGCTCACGATCTAATAATGCTTTTGACAATTAGCCTTTTTTTATTCAAATTACATCATGAATACACTCGGACAATTAAAGGTACAATACTTTATTTCTAAGATCCCCTAAGTTCCTCTAAGAACTTAAAGCCTCCATAAGTTTCCTCCTAATCGAGAACCGCCCCTTTAGCATGTTTTGGGAGTAAGCGCAGGAGCCTAACTGCCCAACTGAAACATTTTGAATTTTAGTCCACAGCAGGTGCAGGCCCTTAACTGAACAATGAGCAAACTAATAATGTTTTGGAAAGGCATCACTCTTGTTTGATCTAACTTTATCTTATTTCATGGGGTGTAAATTGGTGTAAATATCAGTGACACTTTTTCCCCTTTGAAAGCGATTTGATACCAATCAACGAAGATTTAAAAATGTTGGAAACTATAGCTGCACTAAGCACAGATCACTGTGTTTGTCTGCAGGTATGCTGGATGTGGTACGGTGAGTGTGTAGAATATAATTGGTAGCATTTTGCCTCATAATGTTATGCAGCTCACATGTATCAACTTCAAATTAATTGAAATCAATGGTTCCGGTAAAACATTAATGGTTCCGAGGCCACTACGTTATGCCACTAAAAGTTTCGTTTGTTGTCTGAGGTGCGCAGTTTTGTTTTGAATCTCAGTTAAAAAAAACACAAAGTGTAAATAGTCTGCATAATCCGCAAGGATTATTTATTTACACGTTAATTCCCCCAACACTTTCCCTATAACGGGAAACCTGCTTGATCACGGCGGACAGCAAAATCCCTGTCTATGAATACAGAAGAAATACACATCAACACGCCTGAGGATATAATTACGTTGGACTTCTGCTGGGAGTTTACCCCGTATTCCAATTGTTTTTCCTTATTTTAAAAATGTTCAATAGGCACTGAGAACTAAATAATGTACTTGTTTTGTAATGTTATGCTTATTGTAATGCCTATAAATGACAATTACATAATAATAATAATTATGCCAAGTTCCAAAAAATTTATTTGAGGAACTATCATACTCAATCCTAGCCTATCGTTAATAAACCTTTCACAATTAGCTAACCCTTGATAGGCCAAAGTATAGAGATGATAGCGTTAGTGTAATAATCCCCCAGGTTCAAGCCTTGTTGTATCTTCCAAAGTAATACACACCGAGGACTATACTCAGTGGTTCTCGAGTCGTTTTTTATTTATGAAGGAATAACATATTAGTAAAGACTTAGGCTACTCTCGAAACCTCACTGGGGAGCGTTTTATTCTGGATTCTACACAGGTGCTCCCATGTTCTACAAGCAATCTGACATTGATTTAACGACCTAAAAACCCAACAAACTGCGAGACTCAACAAGTGAAACTGGGAATGGGGGTGTGGGTTGGGGAGGATTTTGTATTTTTCCCCTTTTCTCTCTCTCTCCCTTTCATTCACTTGAAGTATAAGCTATTTTCCACTTGTCTGCTTCTATCATCGTCTACAAAATCGTTTACTTGAACAAGACCACTGTAATTTTTGAAGATCTACGTTTTAGAGATAGATTTTAGAAGACTACATTGACTTTGCATTATCTTGCGAAATGCTAATTGGATTTTCTTCATTCATGTAACTAGAAAAGTGTTTCTAGAGATTATGTCATTACGAACATCGTCACTAGAAACGTGCAGAAATGTCTTGGACATTCAGGATTTAGCAGGCCTTTAGAAGCAGGATATCTTGGAATGCATACATGATTTTTACATTGAGCATGTTCATTACGAATTTGTATTTTAGGAAAAATAATCGAAACTACATGAATTGGTGAAATTACATGAATGAGCTTTCACTTCTAAGAGGCCTCCATCAACAATAAAACCTTTTTCTTTAACAGTAGATAATATATTGTTATACTTTGTACAATATAGCGTATTGATTTATATTTTGCTTATTGATGGAAGTATTTTGTTAAAACATATTTATTCTGTCATCTTTGTTTTACAACTGTACTGTTTGTACGGCAATTTGTGGGCTAATTCTCTAAACAGTTAAGACAAAATAAGTAATTTCTCAGTACGGTTAACGTATCAAAATAAACGACTAAACAATCAGTCACCTATTTCCACCTTGTCTTTTATTCCCACATATATATATATTCAGGAATAAAACACAAAATACATTACACATTACTTATATATTTTATTTCAACATTAACCAATCTGTGTGTTTATGTTTTTCTCTTTTACATTTTTGTAGATACAATTGGTATTTACCAAAAAAAAGGGTATATGCAAGCAAGGTGGTCCTACCTGCATTGTAAGCCGCCAAATCTGCCCCAGGCCCGGGACTTTTCCTTTTCCTCGGTCTTCCTTTCTGCACGGTCCCGACGCCGTTATAGTAAGGCAGACCCAACGAGTTGCCGGTGCCGCTTCCGCCAAGTCCTTTGCCTGAGGCTACATCGTCCGTGTGATTGAAATGCGCTTGATATTCCCCTTGTATGAGTGTCTCAAAGTGCAGCCGGCAGTACACAAGACTGTCCCGCATTCCAAAGTGGTCTCCGGTCGTGAGCATCTTGTTGCAGCTGGTACAAGTGAAACAGTTCAAGTGGTAGACCAAGTCCCTCGCTCGCATGACCATCTCCGACGCCGAGATGCCGAGATGGCACCGGGCGCACCTCTGGACGGAAAACCTCCTGCTTGGTAGAAGAGAGCGGATGACACAAACACGCACAGAATTTAGACTCACAACTTTTTTCCTGTGATTTAGTACCTTGATAAAAAAAAAAGTAGCGATTAACCAATACAAGGTTATTAATTATCTCTATTATTAATTATCTCATTCTTGACTATTTACAAGTTTAAAAAATATGTTGGTTTGGATTTAGTTTCATCACCCAAAGCAAAAGTATGCCTTCCCGATCCTATACAGCCATCAAATAGTATAGGTTATTGGTTGTAATATGGTAATAATACAGGCCTATATTTAGGACTGCAAGGATAACAAGTTCGGGAACATTAGCCAGTGAATGTCCGAAAGTGGTTACAGGCTTGTCATTTGAGTAGCAGCAGCTGGGGGCCTAGACGTGTTGGTAAAAAGTAGCCCAAGCATTCCGTTTGTAGGCCTAGACCTAATTAAATAGTTATTGTTTTGATGCTTGCTTTACCGGGTGTTTTGTTTTTCTACGCTGGCTCTGGCCTTGCATGTGTCATGGTTACCTGTAGTAATCTTCTTTGCAATATATGCTTCCGTCTTTACTGAAACAGGTCAGCTCGGACTCTAGGTTGAGTTTGCACTCGCAGCACTTGAGGCAGCGCATGTGCCACTGTTTGTCCACCGCGAGCAAATAGTAGCGGTCAGATATCTTTCCGCCGCAGCCCGCGCACAAGGCCACTCGGTCGCTGTTGATGGACGTCATACTCTGAAGAGGGAAATCAGTTTTATGTTAACAGTAAGACCACATGTTCAATAGTATATCAACAAAAGATGTCATGCCCAGTACCGTTCATATTAGCACTGAATATCTCGCTTACACAACTTCGAAGCATTTGTTTATAAGTCAAGTTTCAGCGATTCAGCCATGAAAGCAATAGACGAAATTGTAACACTACATAGGTTATAGCCGAAATGTGGGATGATGTAACACTCTAGGTTTGACATGTAACAAGTCTATGTGAATACACCAGAAACATTTTAGGCATGTGCTGGGTGTCAGAAAAATACGTAATGTACTAGCACAAATTATCGATATATTTTTTCATTTATCAAGCTCGAGTGTTCATATGAAACACTTAAAATCACAAATTAAGCAATCATTTTGACAACCAAAATATTGCGAAAAGTATCTCAGTAGGCCGAATAAACTAATAAGAACATTTGTAAATATCTAAATTTTTAATAAAAATTTACAAGCAATCAGAAGTATTTTACTTTATACTTTAGATTATACTTATACAAAACAAATAAATCAGCATCTAGATTCATATTAAAATTGTTGAAATGAGGTAGTTTATGTTTTTAGAGCAAATATGAAAGTTATTGAGAATTTATGTTTCGTGTCTATGGGGTTCTACTTGTCACTGGCTATGATGGCCTATCCTTCTACTGCCAAAGGCTTAGATTGTACACCGGGCCTAACCTCGTAATTTGGCTATCGAAGTGCTTATGATAATTACCTGTAACAATTAAGACTAGTGGATTAAAATGACATCTAAATCAAATGAAAAAGTGATAATACTGAACGGCTAACATGCAACTAATGCACTCATGTTAATTCATGACTACATAGATTTTATACGCAGTTTACTTTCTGGGTGTATATTATGTGAAAGTAAGGCTGTATGTATGCCTTTACGTGTCTGAAAGCATCGACCCATTCACCCACCGTTTCAGATTCGCCCATGTCTATAGCCGAACTGATGGCGGTAGAATCGCTCTTAGCCCTCCGATCCATCTCGTCGATAACCCCCTGCATCTCGCCTCCGGGGAGCCCGTGGAAGAGCATCGTGGAGGCTGGAGGGCTACACTTGCAAGCGTCTCCCTCAGACCTGCAAGCCAAAACTTCCATCAGAAGAAAATCTAGCCCATGCACTTAAATTGGTTTGGGAAGTACAAAAATCCAAGCCAAGAAAGATTACATGATGCGAAAATAGAAACATTTCTTGTCCAAAACACATTTTAAATCGGATTGATATACAAGCCTTCAATATTGCAGACATATTAAGTATTCAGTTGTACGCGCTATAGTTAACACAATCTTTCAATACTAATGCATTTCATGAAATTAGTCTTCTATTTATAAACAATAACTGAGATATTTAATTACATAAACATACCAGCAAACCGCAATGAAAAATCTGTATCAATTCAAGATGAACAAAGAATTTCAGGCTTTCATCCGATAAAAGTAATTCAGCCAATTTTAGGACTTGACTAAGGCAAACCTTTAACTTGCATAACGGAAAATTCAGGAGGCAAAAAGTATTCCGAGAGACAATAGAGCAAGAAAAAAAACGAAAAAACATGCAGAATTATGGATGTGTGGTGGTTATCCAGGCCTCTGCTCTTGAGTTCAGAGAAGAGAATATCTACGCTGCTATGGTTGTTGATGCAAAGCATTCATAACCGAAGAAAATCGATTGGAAGCACAATATAACAATTAAACAAAAGAATAAATGCGTAAAAACACGTGTCCACGTGTTATTGCTGAAAAAGACGACGTTTTCTTACGGGTATCCAGCTCTTCAGTGAAACGAGCACTGAGCTCTGTGTGTGCAATTTAGGAGGAGGATGTGTACAAATCCCTTATCAAGACTCCCTGTAGCGGTCACAGCCTCGTTTCGCTTCCCACCTTCTCCGTACCTAGCTACAATCCGCGCCTTTTCTACGAGGACTTGTACGTCACGCAGCTCTTTCAATCGTTCATTGGTTTGCAAACGTCACGAACATTTTCCATATTACTATGTAGCTGGAGTTTAAAATGTCAAAACCAAAATTGAGACTTTTATTTTGTCGTCGGTCAGCGTTATATTTAATTTAGGAATTATTTTGTATGTTGTTCGTTGATGTCACTGTGATAGACAACAACTTGGAAGTAATGGTAATAATAAAAGTCGCGAGTATTATTTTTAGTCTATTTTCGGACTAATTTCACAATACTTTTGATGTCGGCCTATTCATTTTAAAGACACGTGGAAACTCATATAGGCCTGAATGTATTTATAAATGTATATTTTGCAGGTAAAAAGTGATGGTAATATGTGCGGTTGAAATATTCCAATTTGCGTCATATTATCCACGCTTTCAGTGAACCTAATTCGTTTACTTGTTTATTTATCTTAGTTTAGACGAATGGATTGTAGGCAATTCGGCCTACAAACGTACTAAAGGCTAAGGCTAATAATTCAGTAATTGACAAGGTAATTCATTCACACAACCATTTGTGTTTGTGTCAAAATACGATAGATGCCAAATAGGGGTTTACTAATAGATATATTAATAGATTACTAAGAGACGTAGGGGTCTATATTTATTGATCAGATTATATCACAGAATACGATGATTCATTGTTAGGATATTTTGTTTGTACGCTTAGCTGTTGAGTATCATGTCATTACGCCTTCTGAATATTGCACCGCGGCTGGTGAATGGGAATGCACTATGTCATGTCTGGCACGCTTGTGTATGTGTTTGTGTGAGTGTGTGTGTGCGAGAGAGAGACGGGAGGAGATTGAAAGATACCGTGAACGTGATTGCCTGACGCCACAAACATATTGTTGTCAGAGAAAGTATAGTCTAATCAAAAAGTTACAGAAAAAACACTTTAAAAATGTTTTTCTCTCCAATTAATATTAACCTGCCAATATGAATAATACAATTGTTGTTCTTTATTGCTTTTAATAAACATGCATATGTAAAGCTTAAAACCCTAACTGATTTTGTGAAAGAAGAATGAGAAAGGCGAATAACTAATTGACTATAGGGGTAGAGTACAAGCAAGACAGACGGTCAGTGTCTGACTCCACCGTGGAGTGCCATCCATCTCAACAAAGGGAAAGTGACAGGTGAACAAATCACAGGTCTTTCGTTACCTCACTGCACCTCTTAGCGACGTCATTCTCTAGCTGCAGACGCTGACTCCTGTACCATCTGTTCTCAACCCAGCCAGGCACACATTGGACAACACAATGCTCGGACCGGCTATGTCGTGACAGCCGTGACTAAACTCCAACAAAGAAGAACAACCCTTTTGGCCGCAGGGGACCAGGGATCTTGGTCGCCCCTCGACATCACACCACCCGCGCCGGAGCTGCAGCAGAATACCTTGTGATTAATCCATGTAATTAACAGCCATTGCCTTCCACTGATTTTACACCCTTTATTTCTTTGTATGTCAGAGTGACTTGGGTAACTTTCTGTCACAATAAAGGTTAAACTAAGGCGTCGGAAATTAAAAAAAAGATTATTTCGTTATTGTTTTGTTGGGTTTAGGATCATGGATCATTTTAAAATAGCTATAGAAATATGCTTTTGCGTACGCTTTGGTCATGCAATGCCACTAACATATATTGACATATTTCCGAGACTATAAAACGATTTTAATGAAGATATATATTATTAAAACGATTTATAAATATTAACAATTATAAAAACATATTTACTTTTTGGAGTGAGCTGGATATTGTCGCTGCATTTCTTAATATTATTCACGCGTACACATTTTGCTTATATGCCTCTTGAACGTTTATGTCATCAGAATAATCCTCACTAAAGACAGCTTGGATGTAAAGAGTTTTATCACTCAACCGAAATTGTTACTTTTCATGCTATGTGCGGATTAGTTTCGTTTAGTCACGCGATAATAGGAGCCTACACTCAGGCCTGCACAAATACACGCGTGCCAACTGAGACGTGTATTTACACTGCTTGCAAAACGTGATGCCCACGGTCTGGCTGGGATAACTTGTCTTCTGAAACACAGCGGGAGGACGCGTCTTTTTCTCTAGGTTCCCAGCACTCTCTTCATGGACATAATTGACCGCACAACAATATTATTTTTACTATTACAGAATGCTGTAGAGGAGTCGTATTCAAAGTAGATTCGAGTTCCATCAAAGAAAAATACGTTTTTAGGCTGTGATTCATAATGTCAGAAGTCAACCTACATTGTCTTTCAAGTAATATAGTATTAGCCGATTAATTGCTGTTAAAGTTCATTATAATTATACTAATCGCCATTTTGTCATCAACATTTCTCAACGGCTTTCAATAGCGGATTGCTTTTCAATGTTATACACTATTTGTTTGCATTGGGTTTAAATACATTATTAGCATTTACAATAGATCATGCATTACTTTCTTAGTTTTGCAAAGAATAATGACAACCACATTTTCCTATGTAGCCTAATTTCTCTGTTTTACTGATTATAGGTCAAATGGATGCCATCATTAAGTATAATGCCGGATATAAACACTGTACAATGAGGTAGGCAATACCCCATCATTGTATATCTGTTTATCTCGCCTATTATATATTAATTATAATAATATCTTTGTTATTATTGTTATTCTCATACTCTGCATTGTCCAGGTTTAGGTTGAGCTCTTCACTGTGAAATCCTACACCTGTTGTTTTCTAGCGCCTGTGGCTACCACTATAGTTTCAGATTTGAACTAGGAAGTATCAACTTTCACGTATAGGGTTTCTACATGTATGCAGTCTCATATTATCCTATACAATGTCATAATTTCAGTTATGTCGACCACGTAGGCCCGTAGTTGATGCTTCTTCCACTCAGAGAAACTCACACACAACACCTCTAATTGAATGAGAATATCTCTCCGTATGTCCTTGAGCTCGAGCCTCGTTAGTATTTTTATTGACTGCGTGCTGCTCCGTTCTTTATTTATCTGCGCGCGCGCTCCAAATAAACCTTAATGAGATCTGTGATCTCCAGGGGAAGTGGGGTTTAACTTCTTGAGCATAGGCCTACTGACGTCCACGTCTACCTCAAAAATATTTTGTTTGTGTTTTTAGACAATACAGAAAAGCAGGGTGCGAAAAACGGACGTTTTGACTAAAATGTTGCTGGACTGTTGGTAGCTACTTGAAAATTAATAAGAATTATCCAACTGATAGGCCAATTCAAATAGGCACCGTCAGGGTCAAACTATAGAGAATTGCTTGCGATGTGAATTCAGGGTGCATGTGTTTTTGATTCTCTGTTGGAGACTTCATCTTGCTCCGCAAGCATAACATTTAAGCACGTCCAACA
>JACXGK010002916.1:18897-49704 GCA_016801125.1 Novumbra hubbsi
GGGGGGGGGGGGGGGGGGGGGGGGGGGGGGGATCGAATCTTCCGATTTAGAAACAATGTTTTCAGCTTTTGTCCAGTTAACTATCAAACACTACACATTATTTGACTTAGTTTTGACGTAGCAGTGAATTTCAGATCCTCGAACTTACACACCTACCTGGCAAATAACACACACGTTGCCCTCTTGTGTTCAGCATCTTTAGGTTTGTAATTCGATGTAAACAGAGTTTGTTTTGTACCTTATATTATCCCTGTGCATTGAATATACCTGCTTAACCAACAATCCAAATGCGAAGTCAATTAAAAGCCCAAGACTGCAAAAACGAAGACACAATAGTTAAAAAAGAAACAATACAACCGTTCTAAATAACAACAAACTCAAATACCTTCGGTGTATCAAGGTGTACCATGATAGGATTTAGTTACACGGTGATACAATCTGTAATACTCAATTAAAACATCATGCAAGCCACAGTAAGCCCCCCTCACAACCACAAACACGAAAGAGCCTTGGTTTCCTACGTCCTAAATCCGTATGCAAATAAAAACTCATGTTATACTCTTAATTGAATAAATGCATATTTATCATCTACGTTCTCTGTCTAGAATAATGTTAGCTCATGCATTAAACATGCATTGCCCAGCACGTCTGCGCGCGTGGATGAAATGTGATATTGTGAGGATCAGTGGAACCGAGTTTAGTGCTATCTTGTATCCTCGCTCTCCAGCTCTTGTCTTCTTTAAATGAATCAACACCTGTGGATAAACGGGAATTTACATTGGTCACTCTTTATATACGTCACACCACCAACAATGCAGTAGTAGTTTGTCATAATCTGTCAGTTTATTTGTTGTAGTACAACCTACACCTCTTTCCAAACCGTTAATTATTTATTCTATGTATTCATGTCGCTGCTTATCAGTAGTGATATGAAGTTGTTTAAATATGTCAGTGTTAGCGTTCAAAACGCTAGCTCTGATCTAATTTTGCGCTGGAAGTCAACGTCAACTTTGATGCTCTCCGTGCGTAATTTCTGATGCAGCTTAGCTCCAGGCTCCATTCTTTTTGGGATCTCTGTATTAATTTTTCGGGGTCTCTGCACCGTGGCACTGCTCCCCAATGAGCGCCTTCAAATGTCAATTGGAGGCCTATTTTTCCGATGATAACTTTTTCTTCCTATAATTTCTGGATATAGGAATCGTATTAATAGTAACATAGGCATTACATACTTTTTTGAAATAATTTTAATGGAAAAACAAAACAACATGTATTACCAGCGCGTTTTTCAGTTGCATGAAATGAATTTTAATTGTAAGCTTAGTCTTACTGTTTTGGTTTTGGTCTATGGACTATAGGCAACATACTGCAATTCGTTATTTAATAGGTAGCTCTGTCCTGTTAAATGACTATCAGATCATCACAAAACAAATCTATATTGCGTGCTCTAGTCCAACCTTTCTTAAACCTTTCTCCACCAGGACCAGCAGATTTGTCAGAACTTTGTTTTAGCGTGCAACCTCACCAGATACCCTAATTTAAGGGCTTTATAGTAAACGTACACGTTGAATTAAGTGTGCTTGCTATGTAGTAGATAAAATACATAGAACTGCTTGTGGTCTAGGGGGACAGGTTTGAGAACCACTACAAATCCGTTATATCTCATTTAAAAACCTGGCACTCTGCTATCAATGGTATTTATTTGCATTTTGTTTATCTTAGGGTTTATTAGAATGAACTCGATAGTGGCCCCGACTCTATTTGCTATTTAAATAGTCTAAATTCAAGACTTGCCTTTTACCTATTCCGAGAGGAACAAGTCTAATCCACATTTAACTCCTACATCCTAATCCTGTTTGTTCTTTTAAAATAAAGGGGAAAATTGCATTTCACTGTGTGCACTAACGCGTGTATGTGTGTGTGTGTTTGAAAAAAAGGATGAGTGGGTATTCGACAAAGGAGAAAACAAGAAGAGAGAGGAGGAGAGGGAGGTATGGATAGAGAGACAGGAGAGGGAGGGAGGAGAGGGAGGTATGGATAGAGAGACAGGAGAGGGAGGGGAGGAGAGCGAGAAGAAGGATGCAAAACGCGGTGTCGGAGTTCGCGAGCGGTTAGAAACCCGCGCACCAGGCATTCATTAACAGATGTTTATTTTTTGAATACTAATAAAATTAGGAATGATAACAGAACCGTCACATAGTGGAATTTCCTCCGGAGTTGCGCTATACGCGTATTTTTATTTTTTATGTGCATTAAAAAGTACACACAGAAAATGATCCGATTACAAAGTACGCGCGCCTTTTTTTCATGTGCATTAATGTGCACAGATAAAATAAAATAATGAATGATGTTCCCATTCGTTTTTTTAAATAGGCATATTCAAGACATGCAGACTATAGATTTTAATTGTTAGTCAATTAGTTGTCAATAACTGAAAGTGGGCAAAACATCCTTTCAAAAAAGTAAGGCAGAAGCAACCGTCATGGAATATGCTCAAAAAGTGCACACATACATTACCATAATGAAATATGTTCCCGGTCCCTTTTTTTTAAACAAGCATTTTCAAGGCATGCAGACTATATATTTTAATTGTTAGTCAATTCATTGTCAATAACCGAAAGTAGGCTAAACATACTTTCAAAAATTAAGCCAGATGCAACCGTCATGGAGTATGCTGACATGCATTTTGATAAGATCTCTAAACGAACTGTAGCACAGACCTAATCATTTGCTGAACAGGAAAATGTTAAATGATTAGGCGTTACTTGACTTGACTCCTTGACTACATGCCCGAAAGCATAAGATGACGTTGAATGGGGTAACAGCCCCTTCCTAACCCATTTTCTCCCATTTGGACAACATTTTGATATTGTTTTTACATAGTTTATTTAAGGCAAGCCAATTTAGGCCAACAAGTCTACATTTTACCTACATTAAAGTAATAGTGACTATAGTGAGAATATCTTGAAACGTTATGGTCTTCCATTACTTTCAGATGCGTGTTAGTAGCATAATGCAAGACTCTCGTGCTAATGTTGAAATACCACGCTCATTTAGAATACATTAAAATACGGAGAAAGAGAGAAGTAATAAAAGTAATTGAATGTGAACAATGAAATCGTTAAATCATCATCATGGTAAGTGTAACTAATGTGTTTTGACTTGGAACACGTCAATGCAAATAATGGCTTTGTCATTTTGATTAGGCTCATTAGTATCACACGCCATTCATTAAAGAAACGAGCAATTGAGAGAAACAAATATTGGATTCAATCCGTAGTATTCATTCAAGTGTCATGCAATACATGTTTTTGTCTTGTTTTACAAATTGAAATGCTGTAGCCTGTATCTTTTCTCCTGTGATTTGTTAAAGGAGCACTCCCCTATTTTACGTTGTGTTCGACGGTTATTCAGCTTGAAAGCAGTTTAAAGTTCAAAGACAACTGTATTCCATTCTTTAAGCGGCCCACACAACCTTCAAGCCCCCCCAAAAATGCATGTAATTTCAAGAGGGTAAATACCGACAACGTCCTGCAACGTGTACAGCAATAGACAATAGACATGGACTATATGGATGTATTCCTTAACTGGCCACTTTTGTCGTTATGACGTCAGTGTGAGGGCAGCAACAAGACAATAAAAAATGGCCGACGGGCATCTCATGGGCTGCATATAATGACATCAGTGACCACCATAGGACGTATGGCCTTACAATGAAGACCACTATGGTCTTACTTGTAATTCTCGGCATGTTACACATTTTAACTAACAAAATTACAATGTGAATTCAGTTCCGTTTTTTTGTGTGTGTTTTTTTTGTGGTAATCATTACAAATGTATAAGAACAAACATATCAATGGTAAACAAATTAGATCATGACGAAAATGGAGAAAACTGACGTTTTTTTTTATTTATTATTTTGCTATAACAGGAGAAAAAAAGTTACTTTAAACATGCACTCTCTTAATAATTTTGATCAGTTTGTTCCAGATAAAACACAATTTTTTGTTATTAATTAAACCAAAGAAAAAGGAGCAAATGTATTTTAGTATAAAACGTTAAGCCTATATTTTATTGTTATCAAAAAGGTACAGCCTTAAATTAATGTAGTAGGCTATCTGCCTAATAGCATGCTGGACATATCCAATTGATTCCTTCCCAATCTACTGAAGTGCCCAACCGTTAAACGCTCCACCAATATCCAGTAATGTAGCAGCCAAAGGGGAGCAAAACCCGACTGAATCCAGCATGCATTTTATTTTCTGCTAATAGTCCTAGAATTTCTCTTACCATATCAAATGAAATTACACAACCAACTTAACGACGCATGTTTCCTTCTGCATCATTGGACAGTGAGTAATTATAGTTTCTTATTTTTAGGAAAAGGGAAGGGTGTGTGAACATAACACAATTGGAAAGCGCACCGTCAGGGATTTAGTGAGTTTATCGCAGTTTAACTCCACTGTGGCAATTGAATCGTCCGCATCAAACGTAGCATTAGACTGGCTTGGTGGTACATGTAGTTGATGGTGAAGCAGAGAGGCGTTGCGTAGGCTGATGTGTTTTGCTCCTAGAAAACTACAACTCCCACAGTAAATTGCGCTGGGGCATCTTGATCCGCGCATGGAGACCATGGCGATACCCAGGACGTTCTGACGGGCTATCAGAAAAATAGCCCTGGAAAGCGGGTCAACGCCCCAAATAAACAACACTATATTGGACACTGTGAGAAATAAAGATGGGGTCCCGTATCAAGTAAGAGAAATTTACGTTTTGCCTTTCCCTTGCTTCCTAGATGAAAATAGGTGACATTGTTCGCGAAAGTCAATAGGGAGAGAGCAAGAGAGGCAGAATAAGGCCCGGACTTGTTGCGACAGAATGAAGGACTTGTTTACCCGACCACCTGGAATTTAATGCAACATAGTTATATAGTAATGAAGACTACACAGCTATGGATAGGCACACATCGCTGTTCGTTGTCGTTTGCGTCGTGCTTTCTAGCCCAAGATAATGAAGTATGGACAGGAATGTAAACATAACACAGACAGGTTCGGTCTTGTTAACGGTTTCATCCACACACCGCATATATGCCTTGGGGGAAAACATAATACTTATGGAATTAGTACAGTACAATGTATCGGAATGGGTTATAACATGCGCATTGCGTGATTGTTTCGCGTGTTTGCGTATTGATACAGTGTTGCAAGTCAAGCTATTGCTAGCCTACACTGTCACGCAGGCTATCACTGAAATGTATTCGGATAGGTTCACAGTTGTCCTTCCGATAGAGCAGCATATACTAATCACTTTGTGTCTTCCAGTGCGACCCGGGACGTTAACTTATGTTGTATTTTGCGACGTTATATCATATGGATACACTAGTTTGTGACTAGACCATTCGTTTTTAGTAGGCCCGGACTAAACACAACCAATCGTAACTCATATCACAAGGTACACTTCTTTCCCCTCTTATATCAACGCCTTGTTAAAAAAAACCCATAGTCATGATGTTTTTAATTTGTCCAATGTTACTTTGGTTGTTATTCTGTTTTACGGTTGTTTTATGGCCTCAGTAAAATGCCACTGAAAGGAGAATTCATTTCTTATATAAGGGGAATTATTTCCCAAACCATCCCAGGACTGCTTCGCTTCATCTACTAAAGTTCATAATAAAACACGTCCCCTTCCCACTCATCCACAGTGAAAAACAGTTATCTGATAGTAAAGTCACTCATAGTCACTCATTGAGTCCATAGTCCATATAATGTTACAAAATGAATGAAAAAAATGGAAACACATACTTGGATTATTGCTACTGCTATTCTCGTTCAAAAACACCCTTTAGCCCCAACGTGTAAAATTCTTTGTTGCGGTCTATATATATTTTCCTAGATGACATTTAATAAATACACTGGAAGCTGACCTCAATAGGCCTTCAATAGGCTCTGTTCATATTCAAAAGTGTTCATATATTCAACCAGATAGTACTAAAACTGAGGTTGTCGTTCTTACGTTATTGAGCAAACATTTGAGTGGATTTGATGATAATTGCTCATTTATTTTCACACACACACACCACAGACTGTTTGTAAATGTTATTTGAAACACATCGAAGGTCAGAATGTTGTTTGGTGTAATACGCAACGGACACCGTCGACACAATAGCACATTTTACTTGGTGAAGTGGACCGCTCGAGGGAGGCACAAGGCTGACCTTGGACTTATGTTTCAGGGACAACCCAGAGACCACATTTGAGGTGTACCTGGAAGTGACCCACCCTGGAACTCCGTCCTCTAGTAAGTAACCCCCCCCCCCCCCCCCGATTGCACCATGTCAGTCATTTCCAGATGAAGCCTCACTGCAAACATATTCCTCATGTTGTGTGCATGTTGTAGTTATGGTCAGTGTATGCGCTGTTGTTGAACGGTGTTGTTGCCCAGCGGGGCTGTATCGTGTCGTTTTTAAGTAAGTAGAGAAACAATGACACCTATTTCCAAAATAATATCTGCATTGAGATTGGAGAGACGTGGGAACTAGATAATTGTCCCTTGTGTTTCTTTAAAAAAAAAGAATGAATTCACCGTGAAGCACATCGCTTACAAAGCGTTGGAGATTTTCAGGGCCAAATAGTGGAATGTTCCAGACTGGCCAAGTCAATCACCTGACCATAATCCAATTGAGCATTCGTCTCACTTGCTTAAGGCAGAAATGCCCTGAAAAACAAACAGGAATTTAAGAGGGCTGCAGTAACAGGTTTGCAGATCACCACCAGGGAAGATTCCTAGTGTCCAGTGATATCAACGGGTCAGAAGAGATTTGTGTCTAAAATATGACAACTGTATAGTAAACATTATATACTTAATTTCTCTCGTTCCCCTAAAATTGACCTGAACAAGGTAAAATAACTATTACCAAACTTGCTGTGAACACATAACATAAAATTAACCGTTATCCAAATCACAGCTTCATACTATTTGTCAAACATTGAGAACTGTCTTCCAAATCAGACATCGGCAGTTAATTAAAGTCACTGCCTCATGCCTCTTGCCTTGCCACACCGCTGGTTTTCTGTAGCTCACTAGGTGAAGTACAAACCATATGTGCTCTGTACTGGTTGTAGCTTTGGATTGGTTCCGCTGAATGACTCTGATGCAAAAGTTGCGCTGTTTAACCAAAATGGGTCCCCCATGTAATTGAAAAAGGCTGCTTTCAAACCTGGTGTGTGATGTTGATTCTACCTATAGATTATGTACCTGGTGGTTGACGGTCATTACTGAAAGTTCCCTGGCTGTTTGTAATTCCCTGCACTGCACAGTCTTTTGTGTGTTAATAGTTACTTGCAGAGTGTTTGCTGTTGGGTACTCATCACACACACACACTTGTGTATTTACACAGAAATGTACAGATCGTCATTGTTTATCTCTTACAAAACCGCGTATGAATTATATATTCATCTGTGTATTTTCTCAAGTGTAAACAATTAATTTGAATCCCTTGCATATCCAAGTTGGGTTAAGTCCCCTGCATGCATACCATTAATACATTATCTTCCTCCGTGAGGTTGAATATAGGGGGGGTGTTGTTCGCGCTTCTGCTGCCCTGTTGTTTTCACAAGTTCCATGGTGTAGATTCACAACTCCTGTACCTACCAGTCACATCCATATGCCAGGCGTCGACAACAACTCTTAGTTTGTGAGTCGCCGCACTCGTGGATGTTGACCTAAAACATTTTAGTTTGTGAATGAGTTATGGGAGTGTTGCGGCTGTGTTGCACCCCACACCCCCAGATGCACACACACCGCACACACAGTATGTTATGAAGACCCTGCAGTTCAAAGGTCACCATAAATGGGGGATGCATACGTAACTGTGTGTCTCTGTCTGTGTAAACGTGTACCTGTTTCCTGTGTGTGTCCAGGTGCAGGCATGGCTGTGGGGTGTGTCCGGGTTTAGGCGTGGCTGTGAGGTGTGTCCGGATGTAGGTGCAGCTGTGAGGTGTGTCCAGGTGCAGGCATGGCTGTGGGGTGTGTCCGGGTTTAGGTGCAGCTGTGAGGTGTGTCCAGGTGCAGGCATGGCTGTGGGGTGTGTCCGGGTGTGGGGGCGTGGCAGTGAGGTGTGTCCAGGTGCAAGGATGGCTGTGAGGTGTGTCCGGGCGTGGCAGTGAGGTGTGTCCGGGTGTAGGTGTGGCTGTAAGGCAGATATCCCTGCAACCAGAACAGTTTTACAGTATCAGATTCCACACATCAGGAATACGGTTGGGCAGGGGGCTACGCGCTGTGTGTACAGGCCGTGTGTACGCGCTGTCGTGTTGGGTATGTTAGACTATGGCGTGTGAGAGACTAGTTGAATGCTACCAAAGTGCAGTTTGACTTAACATTTTTAAGGAATTACCTAACATATGCAAGTATATTTAGGTAAACATTTTTTTTAATGGAAAGTAAAGCTCTGGTGCTCACTTGGAATGCAGTTCAGTGTGTGTTTGCCCCATGCTTCTGTGTGACTGGCATGTTGACAGAGGTCATTGGCATGAGATCAACTGGCTGACTGCATTTGTAACTGTATTAGTGTACACTTTTAAGGAGGAGGGTGAGTGTAGATAATAGTCATATTATCATATAGTCAAACATTAAGGGCCAACATAATAGTGAAATGTTACGGATAAACATAATTGTGAAACCTTAAGGACCAACATAATAGTGAAATGTTACGGATAAACATAATAGTGAAATGTTACGGATAAACATAATTGTGAAACCTTAAGGACCAACATAATAGTGAAATGTTACGGATAAACATAATAGTGAAATGTTACGGATAAACATAATAGTGAATTCTTAAGGACCAACATAATAGTGAAATGTTACAGATAAACATAATAGTGAAATGTTACGGATAAACATAATAGTGAAACCTTACGGACCAACATAATAGTAAAACTTTAAGGACCAACGTAATAGTGAAATGTTAGGCCCACATAAAAGTGAAAAGTTAAGGGCCAACGTAAAAGTGAAACGTTAAGGACCAACATTATAGTGACACGTTAAGGACCAACATTATACATTCTCTTTGCATTCTCTGTCCCTCACTATACATTCTATTTTCCTCACTCTACATTCTATTTCCCTCACTCTACATTCTATTTCGATCACTCTACATTTTATTTCCATCACTCTACATTCTCTGTCCCTCTTTTTTTCCACTGTGGATTGTCCTTGTCCAGCATCCAGCCTCGAGCAAAGGCGAAAGCCTTATTATGTCTATAGTCTGCCTTGACGCACACACACACACACACACACACACACACACACGCACACACACAGAGGAGGGGAGGGGTGCCCTCTTTGTTAACAGGAAAACTATTAACTGAGAGAGAGTTAATCAGAGTCATTGCTAAAGGAGGTAGCATTTACATCCCAATGGGCTGGTGCTTCCCATTACATGGGGACCGCTTCATTCCTTTTCACTTAGAAGGAACAGGGGCCATGTTTGCTCAGGAGACTAATAAGCTCTGTTCCAATATCTACACTCGCCAACATTGTAGAAGGCACGCCCAGTACCCGCTCTAATCTGATGGACGTGTGCTGTAAGGGGGAGGTCTAGGTGAATATGGTAACAGAGAATGAGGTACTGTACATGGTGAGTAGGAGGGAGGTGTTTATGAAGGGTGGGTGAGGAGAGCGGACTAGAGAGAAGGAGAGCCCAGGAGAAACTATGCGGGGGGTTAGTTTAGAAATGGTTAAAGAGCATGGCTGGCATCTCTGCCTCAGCAGACCCTGGACAGTAATTGGAAGGTTTATCCTAAAGCAGCCGTGTAAACATCCCGTAACCGTGAGAGGCACCGTGGTCAGCGTCCGTGGCATTTCCCTCCGAGGACCACGTTTCCGTTTGGTATTCTGCAGAGCTGCAGCCAGTGACTTTTGTTTCCCGTGGCGACGTTGGTCACTGGGAAAATGCCCTCGGCTGAGGTGCCTCAACCCTGGCTACTTGTCCTACTGCAACGGCGTTCTTACAAACACGTCATTTTCGGATTCGTTTTTTTTTGTGGTGTGTTTTCCAGATTGTTGTTGTTATTGTCACCCGTATTCACTGATGTCTAACCTGTGTCAGGTGGACCGACGAGCTCTGGCCCATTAACCTGTGTCAGGTGGATCGACGAGCTCTGGCCCATTTCCAGTTGTTCTGAAATGATTGGACAAAATGCTCGTAGTTCCACGTTAACCCCCTCATTGGCTGGTAGATATCTGTCGGCCATGTTACCTAACTCGTCCAATCACCATCCAAGATCTACACTGTTACCTTGCAGGCGTTGGCTAGGAATGAGGGTCAGGATGACCCCACCAGTCCTCAGTGTACTCTCGCCTGCGATGTCCTTAAAGCCGTAGCTATACCTGACTCGTCCGCGGTCTAGAGGAAACACTGGCAGGCAGTAAAGCATTGTTGTGTGCTGAAGTCTCGAAAGGTGAAAAAACAGTTGTTGTTTGAGATGTTTACCCACTAGCAGTTGTTAACGTAATATTTTCCCGGGGCACCGTGTCTGCGGGTTTGCTTCGAAAGCGCTGTGATGTGTGACAGCAGCGTTCCGGAGCTCGCCTCGGAGAGCCCTCTCTCCGGGTGACCCCTGACCTCCTGCGGGAAGGGGCTGAACCGCCTCTCGGAGACATTGTGCCCCTCGGACGAGGAGCCCACGCTAATTAAGCGTTTCTCTGCCGGCGCTACTCTTCAGAAGAAGCCACATGTCATGGAGGCTGGGGCGATTCCCAGACGTGTGTGTGTTGGGGGGGGGTTACGTTCATAGTATGGGAGGACGGAGGTTGTTCTCGTTGTCAGTGTAGACTACATGCATCCTTCTGGCTCTATGCGTTTGCCTGCATAGGGTGTGTGTGTGTGTGTGTGTGTTTGTCACTCTTCATCTGTGGGTGTGTGTGTATCAGTGTCACAAACACTAGGCTCATCATTGTCAAAGCCAAGATTCTTCTGTTACATTTCGCTGCATTCAGATGTATCAGAATGCCTCTCATAAGCTCTCCAAGCCCCAGTGGAGACATCCCAGTGTTCGCTTTCACAAGGCTTTGTCGCCAAATGACAGCCCTGTTGATTTTTCCACCACTGTGTGTGTGTGTGTGCACGCGTGTGTACAGCCTGTATATCTCTGCGTCTCCAGTCAACGCCGGGTTAACGGGCCGCCCAATCCGGTGCCCGCGATGCATCCCAATTTGTCCAATTTGCGGCGATGCAATCAAAGTGATCCGGAGCGGTGCTGACCCTCGCGTGGCACACGGCCCCTACAGCTGACAATCAATGTGTTCTGCATGATGTGGGCCCATTTGCTGTCTTGTCGCTCGCGTTTAGCCCATGCCCTGCCCGCCAAAGCTGGCTGTTTATGATACAGACTAAACCTACCCCTTCCCCGCTACCCACTACCCCCCCTCCCCAACCCCCCTCGGGAGGATTAGGCCGGGGATGTTTTGTTTGTAGAGTTCCCTGTTTCTTCAGCCGGAAGACTGGGCTCATTTGCTTATCGGCGCTTTATTGAGCAGAAAAAGGAAGCCGGAAGAACGAGCCATGCTGATGTGGAAATGCCGCAGACAGGAGTTGAGATGTGCTCCGCTCCCTTGAAAGCAATAGCTGAGCGAGCTTTCTCCTTTGGTTTCGTTGAGTTCATCCTGTGAAAATAGCTGACCCCCCCCCCCAACACACACGCCCCCTGACCCCTTTTTCGACATCTTCATCAGCTTGTCCATTTGTTGGTCCTCTTATAAGAAACTGTCAAGGCCCGGGCCACTTTCACTGCTTGAGGTAGATGCTCTTAACTGAAGGTACGATACCGATGTACGATCACTTGACCCAAACCCCAAAATCTTCTCTTTAATTGAAACACAATTTCTTTCTGAATAGTGGATTATTCCAGAAAATTGAGAGTTGACACTGGGAATCTGATGGTTGGGCTTCTTTGCCTGTGTCGGAACCACAACCCACCAGGCGAAACCGCCGGGCAATGTCCCCGTGCCTTGATCCGCTCTGGGAGTGACAATATGGGCATTGTCCTCAGGGACGTGGGGGCTGATGGGAGCCTGATAACCATGGCCACTCTGGTGAGCCAGCCAGCCGCTGCATGGGGCTTTACAGCAAACGGCCTCTTTTCTTCCGCCGTGAAAAGACCCTAATCCATGTAAATACAGCCCCACAATGACAGCTTTACAGCAGAGGGTAGGGAGTGAGCGTGAAAGGGAGGGATGGAGGAGAGGACGAGAAAGGAGAAAGGAGGGCTACACAATTTAGCCTTTAGCCCCTTTGAATGGGAGGCGCGGACGTTTGTGAATGAGTTTACACAGAGGGCCATTGGAGAGCACCGGGGTTCAGAGTGTGAGTGACAGATGCCATGCTTTAAGTGATGGGGCAGGCGGCTCATTGTATACGTCTCAAAGGCTGGGAAATCCCACCGCAGCCACTAAGTCTTGAAAGCAAACGTAGTCCCCCTTGATCACTGCTGGGACGCCCTGTGAGTTTCGGGAGTGTCGAAGATCAGGATCTGCCCTCCGATGCACATCTCCCCAAGCCAGACTGCTTATTATCACACTGCTTGCAACCAAGAATAATTTTCTGGAACCTATGAACTCTAAGGGGAGCGCATTCACCTGCTAACGTCAGCAATTGAGCTTTCGGTTTACCTGACCAAGGAGTCTTCAGTGCTACTTTGCTGGTGCAATGAGCATTAAGGCCACCTGGGCAAAAGTTTAGCTGCGTTGTTGCCACCTGGTTTATAATCCTGGTCGCAGGATTTTGGAGTAGCCCAGGGGTCTATAATCCTGGTTGCAATGCAACTTTCACACAGCTATAGAGGCAGGGGTGTTATCTAATGTAATGGTGGCCTAATAGGTATTTGCCCAGACTGGCAGATATCCTTAAAGAGTTTACAGGTGTAATGTAGTTCATGTACATACAAGGCAGTAAGCATTTACTGTACAATACAATACACATTTACCAAAAGATAAAATCAGTAGTTTCTCCCGTGTCTTACAGGAATTGCTTGCTTGTGTCTAGTTCCCGGCAGGCAGAGCACAGAAAAAGCAACCCTTAAATTCACAGCCCAGTCCAGCGTCGTCCCGTGTGAGAATGTGACTGAGTGCCAAGAAGCGTGTGTTTTATCTATTCATAGAGGCCTTGGCACTCTGAACGGGGAGTTAGCATGGCTTGCATTAAGACATTGTCGGCTCTGCAGGATGTGGAGTACTTGACTTGATGCTAGTGTGCCAGGCAATCTCCTGCCACGTTGAAATGGATATTTAAAGAAAATAAAGTTCTGATTCCCTCACGGCTCGGTCCAGTGTCGAAGTGCCCTTTCGAGATCCCTAGTGGTGCCAGAATAGAACCAGACCCCTGAGGTATACTTAGCCTCGCAAAGTGACCCCGGCTGACCTCGGCTACCGCCGTCTTCTCTGACCTTCTTGTTCCGACCCTGTTGTTACCTAAAATCTGTTTGTTCTTTATTCTCTCTTCACGCCTGTTCCTTTGCGCTGTTCTTCTTTTGTTTTGTCCGTCCTCCAAACTTTCATCCCCCACCTTCCATCCACCAGTCGTCCTCCAGCCCTCCTTAACCATTTCTCTCTTTCTGTGCTTTTCGTACCCTCTGTCTGAGCTATTTGTATGATGTGAGCCTACCTGTGTGGTGTATGTGATGTAAATTCATCTCTTGCTGCTTCCAAGGTCACATCTCATTGTGCATCTCACAATGGCCGGCGAGAGTCATTGATTTCGTCTTGTCAGAATTTTCAATAGATGGACCTGTTTGGACAAAGTTTCCCACTGGAAATTGCGGAACAGTTCGATGAACTATTTCTCTCTATGGCCCCTGTAAGAAATATGTGAACTAGTGACCCAGGAAAATGCTCTTTTAAATGTTTCCGTTACTGTGAAGTGTCACGAGTTCAAGCTAAACCTTGAGATCCTAGATTCAATCTATATTCTCTCTTTCACTGTGTATTTTAGTGGGTAGGGAGCATGTGTTTTACTTACCACACAGGTTTTCATTCTCTCCTGCTCTGGTTATTTTTGCTTTATCTGCTGGCACATATCTTTTTTGTTTCCTATAGACTGTAATGAATTACCTGGGAGAGGGGAAACTATGGCGTTTGCTAAGCTAGCAACCCAGCCAGGCTAGTTAACTGTCTAAATAGCCAATGTTACCTTGCTGACTAGCAATAGTTTGAAAGCCACTGGCTGAGACGTGCAGTTCCAATGAAAGAGGCGTGGCTCGCAGGCTATGTGCAAGGCAACATGTCAACTTGCCTGGCTGACTGGGTCCCTGCGATGAGGTTGTAAATAATATCTGGTGGGAAATCCTCTGAATTCTAAAAAGTTTAAAAAAAATAAAATACCTAAACAATTGTTAAGAAGTAGCCCCTGAATGGCACAGCGGCATTCAAAAGTCACCGCCCCATCTTTGGGAGGCCAGGGCTTGACAGATTAGCTCAGGGGTCCCGCGGTGGCTGGTGCAATTGGCCAGTCTGGTGTTGGGAATTTTTTCATTGATTTGCCTTGCCTAGTCATGTTCCTGCTTCACAGAGTGGCTACACTAAACCAGGACTACACTTCCTGGTTTAGTGAGCAGCGTGATATAAACTAGAACGACATTTTGCCTTTTCGAAAGACACATTTTGACTTTTGTCTATCTCAAGTCTACTGGGAGTTACTGTGACGAGCAGGACTTTAATCACAAATTGGTTTTCACCAGGTGTTGGGGGGTATATGTGTTTCTGTTAACGGGCTGGGAAGTAGGCTAATCAATTACTGGTGGACCCTTCTGCATTCATATCTGCATTCATTTTCTCAGGATTTATATCCGCATTTCTATTTGTTGACTCCCATAATCTATTAAGTTGACTTGACTATAATTTAGTCTTATCTTATTTTAACAGAACAAATATTTTTTATATTTAGGACTATTAATTAATTATTACATTCACAGACAATTCGAATGATCAGTTTACTAATTTACACTAGACTTTGTTTAGCTAGCTAGCACACGTTCAACATTTACCAACAGGAGTAGAAAACATGGATAGAATTTAGAATAACATTATAACGTACACCACTAAAACTAAGCTAGCGAGTTAAGATCATGTTTACCGGTTTTTTTTCTTCCCGATTCTGTTGTAAGACTACTTAACATAGGTATGACAGGAAAGTCACCTTTTGGGCTTTCGTTCTGCAATTTTTTGGGGGTTTAATTCAATTATACAGGGGGTCACTCCTCTTTTCAGTATTGACCTATTGGGTCGGTCCGTGGAGTCCCGAACCTCCCAATGGCCGCCCTTGGTTGTCACTACATTCGGGAAAGAAACCGGTCCAAAAAGATATACATGTGTGCAAAAGTGAAGTGTAACTTTGGGTCGTGAGCGCTGGTGTGCATGCTAATGCAGATATATACGCTACACACCTTGTCAGGTTTATGCGGCCATCACTTCATGATGTTCATGGGAAGGGTTGCTTAGTATACGCGAATATTGGCTGCTACTGTATTCACCTGTTACCCGCCTCTCTTGCTCTGAGGAAGCATGGTTCCTGCTTAGCATGGGACGACGCGACATCCCTTCCCGTGCTCAGGAAAGCGAGTGATTTATGAACACACTCCTGTGCACGCGTGCATTTCTCCGTTTGCCCGCGTGTGTTTGCGCGCTGCACACGCCAAGCGTGACCCCTTCATTTGATTTCTCACCTTCACGTGAATGTTTGTCTCCGGTTTGTCGGTCCCCAGCGACGGGCTTCTCCCCTTAACTACCGTGTTTGCAGTCCTCTGCAAAGCCCACTGTTACATTCCCCACTGACACGCCGAGCAGTGGCCTATTAAAACACACAGACACACACACACCAAGGCCACGGGTTTGTTCCCCATTACAAAGAGCACAATCAAACACAGGCAGATCAAAAAGGCCCTGGGAGGTCTTGCTGTGCCCTGGATACCTTTCTAGAAATGCAGATGGTCTTATCGATGGCTGTCTCTGTGTTTTTTGCTCCTTCTGTTATGATTGGTCAGAACCAGGGTAATGTCTGGAGCTGCCTCAGCGGTTAGCTTCCTTTCATTTTTCTGTCTCCCTTACTTCTTTTCTCCTGGTCAGGTGTCCTGTTGTACTAGAATAGTTGTGTCTGAGGTGTGTGTGTGTGTGTGTGTAAGTTTTCTCTCTTCCTCAGTTGGTGTATATCAAATAGAGGTTTCCTCATTTGCCAACTTTTAGGAGTACTCCAATGTTGGTCTCTTGTTAGTAATAATCGGTACTTTTCTATGACTGATGAAACGGATTGTAAAATCTGGAAAGTGTAATATTTATCACAAGATTTCACGGTCACAAGCTCATTATTGCAGAAGATTTCAACCGCACTTGAAATCATAATGATACAAATAGTTGGAAGGTCTGGTGTTAGTTCTTCATGGTTCTGTCTTACCCATGGCAATAATGCTAGTCCAACTCGAAGTACCAATATACCAAACTACATGTCAGCCACAGTATTTGTTTGAATGGACACCCACAGACACATATATATATATACATATATTATCCCAAGTCAATGAACAATAGAAAGTCAAAATAAACTCGATAAACAACATGACCTCAGTACAAACTCAATAAACAGCATGAACTCAATATAAAGTCAAAACACAACAAGTATTTGATAAACACAAATGCAATGCAAACTCCTTTACAAACGCAGTGGCGGGCTGTGGTGGTGACATGTTCTCCGTTGTCCTTGACCTTTCTCAATGTTGGGCTCGGCGTAATCTGTGTCAGTTACTCTGGGCCCAAGGAGTCCGGCGTGTGTGTTAACCGGACAACAAGGATACCTTTACCGGTTCTCAGCAGTAGCGATGTCGACGCTGTTGCTGTCAAATTGCCCCATGTCTGCTAGCCCCCTCCCTTGTTGCTTGCGAGCCAGCCTGCCCATGCGGCTGGGAAGGAGGGATCGCCTGAGGTAAAGCCGTCTTGTGAGTTAAAGCTGCCCCAGAGGCTTAGGCCCTGGAAGAGGGCCTTGTGTAATATCCTGTTATAGCGCCATGCAAATCTGTCCTGCCCACAACCCCTCCCACCAACCTGGCACCAGTGGACTCTCTCACACACACACACACCAGGACGGTTGTTTCTACACCGTAGACACGATGGACTAATCCAATCCCCCCTAGTCGACCAAAGCTTTAGCCTGAGAGCTGTCAATCAGTTCGTCGTGGCTGCAGCCTTCACCAGCATTTCACCATGCTACCAGGCCTATATGCACAAACCAATACACAACTCGTCTGCTCACTGGGCCTTCTCCGTCTGAGGCCAAGTACCACGACCCGCAAGTGTTTCTCCTGGCAGATTGGTGCCCGTTTGCCTGGGCGTCATCTGTTTCTGGTTGGAGAAACGAGGCGATTTCATTAGAGGCGAGGGCTCTTTAAAATGTAATCCCTGCATTTTCCAAATAATCTGAACAACCGTTCCACCACCACTCGTGTTCTTCCAAAGTGCTCCGTGTTCCCAGTCATGCCATTAAACGAAGTGCCTCTGGGAGCGAATGGCCGTGACGTCAGGTTGAGGTGGCGGATCAGGGCCAACTGGAGCGTGTCGGCACACACTTGCCTATTTAAGGCTTCCCGTCGTTGTTCCAAAGAAACTTGCCTGGTGTGTGAATTATTTTCCATTTTCCTCCCCATTTTAAACCTACGGGTTCTCAAACCGTAGCAGCCCGAGCCGTAGTTCTGCAAGTGGTGAGATGTGGGGCTGGGTCACCGCAAGTCTGTCTGGCAGAAGCCCACGTAAACTTAACACACACACACCCTCACAAACAGACACACACTGTATTTCTTGAGACGAATGTACACCAAGGAGTATAACGGGGCGAGACAAGCGGCAATACCTTTTTACTTCCCAAGACCACCCCCCCCCTCCATCGTCAGGGGGCCAGGTTGCTGTTCCAGTGTTTTTACTTCTCATGCTGGGCCAGCCGACAAGCCTACTTCCCTCTGAGGATGTGTTTTGGTGGAGGGGGCGGCAGTGTCGGCGGGGGGGAGGGGTGTTTTGTCTCTGCGCTCATTGAAGCTGTACAGGGGTTCCTTTCGGGCGTCTCCGCCCACCTCTACTCCGGGCTGCTGGGACGCCGTGCCAGCTGCTGGCATATGCTGCTGCACCTCGTCGAGACCTGTCGCCTGGCAACTGTCACCAGGGTTGGGCAGGCCATGGCGGAGCTGAAGGGGCGCTCCGGGGACCCGGCACCACCCACCCCCCCGACATCGCCCCGCTCGACCCCCTTCCGTTCCCCGGGAGGAAACACTCAACGAGAGGCGATACTCAAGAGTTTTTACCACTCTTGAATATAAACGAGCAGTGTTTATGCATGCATTCATTTAACGTTAGTGACCGCTACCTTCTGTCAATTGGAAATAGCGAGTGTTGAACCAGAAAGTTAATTTACTTTTTTTTTAAAGTCACTTTTACAAAATTCACAGCAACAAATAATTTTAAATTGAAATTAGGACTTCATTTTTTTTATTTGTTATTAGCTTGAAACATAGTTTTCCAACGGTCTGAGCAACTGCTTTTAACAATATGGAAAATTCCTCCAATGACAAATCTGAACAAACCCGATTCTTCTTTTGAGCCTTAACTGTCTTATGTTATTATTCTAAGAACAACATGAGTTAGGTACCTTTACTTGTTCACTAGTTGAATCTGTCTGGGCTTCATTCTGGCATGCTTGGGAACTCTGCCTTGGTGAGGCAATTTCAGGAAAATTGATAGAGGTGTCAGAAAGATGATGTCACTCCTGTGAAAATTCATGCTTTTCCACCTGCGGTAATTGGATAAACCACTATCTTGTTGATTCTATTTGTGCAAGCGGCGCCTCTGGATTAATTAAGGATTTCTCCGCTTCCTATCTCATCTAGCCATTTACACATTTTAACTTGCGCTCCAAAAAGTTATATAAAAGTTAGACATAATACTGATATAGAATAGACTCGCCATGCAATACCTGCTCTCTGGTATCTTGTCCTCCAAACAGACCTAGTGATTTAAGCGGAGTGGCCGTGGTGGCTTTGTGGAGTTGTTACCTGCTTGTGTGCGAGGTCAGCAGTCCTCTGTTGACTCAATTTGTGGAGTCAACACAGCCTGGCAGCCTTGGAGTGCCTCGGTCCCAGAGCCCCCTGGGGATTAGGGCCAGATCATTGGACAGATCCCCCTTCATATCCCTCTCCGTCTCTGGGGTCTCCTGCCTTCCAGCTACCCCCCTCCCTCCGCACCGCCACTGGACCTCTCTAGTTTGAGGAGGAAGGAAGGGCAAACGCAGGCTGGGAATGTGCAAAAAGAGCCATTAATCATAAAGGAAGCGAAACGAAGTGTGAAATGTTTGGTGTGTTTTTGTATCAGGGTGTTGTCTTTAATCAGATGATACGTATGGAGGTCCTTGAGACCCAGGGAATATAGATCAGGAAAGTGCCTCGCAATTATATTATGGAGATAAGTGGTGTGTAGAATACAGAAGGTGCCGCACAATGCAGTTATGTAGATTGATTAGTGAAGGAGTGCTAGAGCAAAGGCGACTCAAAATAGACCTTTTTAGATGTTTGTCGGGCCCTCAGAGTCTTTCAGGGAGAGTGGTTCAATGTTCTACCAGTTCATGTTCTTCCTTGCTCATTTTAATGTTTTAATTTAGCAGTCGTTCTCATCCAGTACAACTTAGGGTGTTCCAAAACCTTGTAATATCTGTTCATGCTTCTACTTATCAGCCAGTTGTCACAGGAGGGATGGGAAGGCCACCCTGAACATGGAAGGTAGCTTTCTGCGGTGACAATTACAAAGAAGTCCAGTACTTCGCGACAACGGGAGAAACCGCAAACTATCGATTCGTTGACTCTTAGTATGGCTCCATAAAACGGCCCTGAATCCAGTTCCACTATAGATGTGGGATTACCAAGTAGATTGTGAAGCAGTAGAGTAGAGTTGGTCTCCTCCACACTTGCTATACAGATAGTCGGAAGTTTACGTATGAGTAGGCATGTTTGTAGATGTTGTTTTAACTGTTTAATCCACACATTTTCCAGAAGTTTCTGTTGATTAATCAAAGATCACAAAAAAGGGTGCTAGGTGATTTGTCTTAAAAACCAATGGTGACGCTTTGCTGTAAAGAACATAGCCTCTTGTTCAGTCGTAAGCTCGCCAGTTGTTTTAGGCGATTATCTGTCTCACAGGTTGCCAGGCAACCTAGAAGGTGTGAGGGACACTCGGGGTGGAGGTAGTTCTTCTGAGCTATCTTGGATTAAGCCTGGGGTACGACCCGTCATATGAACAGGCTTAGGTTGCGAAAAGATCAGGGTCCTCTTCCAATCGAGCCGCGATCTGTGTCGCTTGGGCTGTTGTCAAGACGACAGCGTGGTGCATATCCGGAAAACAAAATAAATGACTTTGGCTTGTGAATCCTTCTCATGACTCCACATGCCTACTTACGTCACTCCGCTGTGGGCTTTTAACTACGGCATTCGGCTTGGGCCTGTGAGCCAGCCTGGTTCTCAAACAAAGGTAGTCGACTTTTTGGTTGGGCCAAACAGGCCTACCCAGACCCCCCCGGCCGGACTGCATCTCCCTTAATGTGATAATGAAGATGGTTTTCCTGTGACTGCTACTACTTGAAATACAGAATTGTGTTGGGCTATCAGAGAGGCAAATTAAATTGAATTATGGGCCAAGGAAAAGCAGGAAAGGTGCATTTTTCATTCATATATATGGTGTTCAGAGGTGTGTGCATAAAATTTAAAGTGCTTCTACACACAAAAAATAGGGGGACATCATTAGGGAATTAGGGAAATCATCACAGTATAACAAGTGAATTTAACTTCAGCGATATCAATCTGTCCAGTTAGGAAGCATATGTGATTGTGAATCGATGTCACCTGTTTTGGTACAAATGAAAATGACAGCAGGTGCACAGGAGAGGCAAAAGCAATGACCTCCAGCAGGCTACTGGTGTGCATGTTTCTGACCAAACTTTCAGAAGCAGACTTCGTGAGGGGGGCATGAGGGCTCGACTTCCTTTAGTGGGACCTGTGCTCACAGCTCAGCACCGTGCAGCTTCGCATTCGCTCTGCAGAGAACCCCAGAATTGGCAGATCCACCATTTGCGAATGGTGGATTACCGTAGGCAATTCCTGGATGACGAAGGCATTGATGCCATTGACTGGCCCTCACGTTCCCCAGACCTGGCATATATGTTTTTATTACTATTATATGTTTTTAAATAACCCTGATGATAAGCAAATTTTGATTTAGAGTAAGACTTAAACTCTTAAACAGCTAGAAAGTGTTTTAAAGGGACATGAAGTATTTTGGGGTGAAAATCCCCTTTAGGTGTAAGCCACCGTCAAGAATAGAAATGAAGCAGTCATACATACATACATACAAAAAGTCCAGCAGGAAATCCATTCTTGCCTTTCCTCTTTGTAATCGTCTGTGCTATATGTTCCCATCTTCTAAGGTGGAAAAATGCTGAATGAGGTCTGGTGCTTGGATTAGTTACTGAAAACCCCTCCTCTGAAAAAGAAAATAACTTTTCTGATCAAGAGAGAACAGAGGTTGCCTTTAAAATCCCATCAATAAGATTATACGCCTCACTCTATGGAACAGTTCTTTCTTTTGTAAATGCATGTACAGCCATGGCCAAAAGTTTTGATAATGACACATATATTTATTATCTAAGTCTTAATGATGGCATTTTGTCCCACTTTGCCATAAAAATGAACTTAATCCCAAAACGAACATTTCCACTTAATTTCAGCCCTGCCACAAAAGGACAAGTTAACTCATGTCAGTGATTCTCTCGTTAACACAGGTGAGAGTGTTGACAAGGACAAGGTTTTAGGTTACTTTGTCATGCTGACTTTTGGCCAAGGCTGTATGCACCGATGCATTCATACATACTGAACATGCATACGTACATATGTGGAAACGGCTTTTTATAAAATATCTACATAGGTTTACAGAGGCTCATTATAAGCAACTGTCTGTCCTGTATTCCAATTGCAGGTTGTGTTTGATAATCCAAGTTTATTATTTTGAAAGGGATCATTAGTTAACCTCTTTGCAATTCTCTGAGCACAACTGAAAACGGTTGTGCTAATTAAAGTAGTTGATTAAATAAAACTGTCCATTAGACAAGTCGAACATGCATATGTACTGAACATTACTGTACATACATACAATGCAGACACCTGTTTCATCTACTCCTGGCAAGTCTAATTAATTTTGCACAACCAAGGGGTTCTTACAGTTTGCCCCTCTTTCTGAGAACTCTTAATGTTCACATCCTCTTGAAGGTCTCTGTACGATTCCTCTTCCCCCCAACACATGCTCATGATTGATTTGACCTGTTGGCCTGTTATGTATTGTTGAGTTTGTAGTGTCACCCCAAGCATCAGTAATAGCTCTATTGGGAAATCTTTTGCGAAGCGGTAATCTAACATAACACTAAAGAAATGCCTGAGAACAGTCCACGTATGTGGTTTTCTGGGGGAGTTAGATTGCCGAATATCACTGATAAACACATTCTTTCGTTTTGTAAAGACGCTGCTCTGGTTGGTGAAGGACCGACTCATGAATACTTATAACAATCGTGTGTGTTTGTGTTACTGCGTGTGTGTGTGTGTTCATGTGAATGTGTGTGTGGGGTGGATGTCTGGGTTAAATACTGAGCCAGAAGACGTGAACATGGAGCAGATTTGTGGGCAGATCCTCCAGAGCAAAGGGGGTCCTTCCTCAGCGATGCAGGCCTCGCTCTCTGAGGAGGTGGATCCATTTTTCATGGCCTGTGAAGCGACAGAGTGCGGTTTTAGTTCCCCCTCCCTCCCTTTTCTCTGTCTGTGTCTCTCTCTTTTTATTAGCGCCCGGGCAAGGAATTTTAAGATGACAACCGTCTAAGCTGTCATGGTTGGACTGAATGTCTGAGTGAATAACAGGATACTGTCTTGTTTAGCCCGTTCTTGGTCTGGAACCGCCAGAGACGTGCGGCGTGTGTGGAAGGGCCCCCTCACGTCCACATTCCGGCATCTTGCGGCGGGCCAAAGGAAAACAACCTCTAATTTGGCACGGCAAAAGGTTGTCATGGTCATTAGCCAAGCGGGGAGCTCCCGCACTCCTGTTTGAAGCTCTGTCTGGCGGAGGTGATGGGATGTGCTGAGTGAGCCAAGCAGAAAAACCGCTACTTCAGTTTTCGTCTCGTGGAGAATTTCATTTGGATTAACTCACTTTTTTAAAATTTATTTTCTTGCTCCATGTGTCACGTTCACGGGGGTGTCACGCGGCTCTGACGAGCGTTCTGTTCCGCCGACGAACTGCGCCGGGGACATTGCGCGTTGTCAACGTGTTGAACTCCAGCCGACAAACACTTGCCTGGTCCCTGAAGTCCTCACGCGCTACGAATGAGCAGCAGAATCAGCCGTGTAGTTGCCCCCCCCCCTTCCGTCGTTAACCGGAAAGTGTTTCCCCGGAGACGGCCGGTCAGCATCAACAGCTGCCCCGGACGGACGTACCGTGCCCTACCTATGTGCACACACACCAGACCTGCACCTGAGCAGCTGTGCCGGTGCGGTTGACAGACTGACCCCACGGCGGGCAGACTGGCAGGCGGATTCGACGGCTTTGGTGGGCGAGTGGCCAAGTGACAGACACGGCAGCCGTACGAGCATCTGGGATTACCTCCAGACTGTCCTGGTTTACCCTCAGCCAGGTTGGGATGTCGTCTCCGTTTCATTTAGGCCCGTGTCACGGCGTAGGCAATCAGCTGACGTCTGGGCAATCACTGGGAGAGCAGACCCTTATTTTAGTCTGCCAGTTCTGTTCTTTCGGGGATGACGTGACTGATTCTAGCGACATCATTTGGGATTACATACTGGTCCAGTGTACCAGACAGTGTTGTTTCTCTAAACTAAATGTGTCTGGATTGGAAGCGTTTGTGGTGGTGTAGGGGATTTTTTGCTTTTGCCCACACTGGGACCTCAATGTCCTGAACAGATCCCCTGTTTCCAGTAATGTAGCCTGGAGGTTTAGTGGCTCTGGTTAGTAAAGCACACTGTGATTGGTGTGGGTTTCAGGTTGACCCTGTTTTGTAGAGTTTTAAATGGTCTTGGCCTTCAGTTGCAGTGTTTGGTTTAGGAACATTTACAGATTTTACGCTTCTGCAAATGCACAAATGGGGAAATAAAATCACAAGCATCAATGGTAATATAAGCCATAAGCCCCCCCCCCCCTCCCCTCCATTCTCATCTCTTAGCTTAGCCTTCAACAGGCTGTTCATTCCCAGTTGGAGGCGAAGCAAGACAGCTAGCCCCCCACCCCCCACACACTGGAGCAAAGTGGATCATCAAATCCAGTCCTTTCCTCTTTTTTTCTTCTCAGATCTCCTGAGAAAAGGGGGAGGCAGAGGGTGGGGGGGGTGTGAGCGGTGGGTGAGGAAGGGAGGATTGGGGGTGTGTGGGGGGGTGGGTGGTTGGGTGCGAACACCTCCCTCTTTGGCCCCTAATCAGCCAGGCAGCCTCAGCTGCCCTCCTCGGATCCCCTGCCAGGGTCCCTATCATCCTCTGATCAAATATTAATGCGCTCTTCTCGGCCTGCTCACTAATCCAAAGCCAATTAATATTATCTGTCAATTATTTACAGATCCGGAGGTGCGGAGGCGATTCCCCGAGGACTACATCGACCAGGTTCGGAATGCATAATTAACTTCCTCCTTTCTCTCGGTCTTTCTCCTCTCTTCCTCTCTTCCCCTCCCTCCACCCTTTCTTTGCCGCTATTCATGTCTCCCTTTCTTTGGTTCCCTTGCACCCCCTTTCCGTTGCCCCCTCCCACGTCTCCCGGTGTCGTCTGTGTTGACTCTTACTGTTTGATGTCTCTTGTCTTTTTCTGTGTGTGAATCGGCACCTTTTATTTATAAACGCTTGCCATTTTAGGGTATTTTTTATGGGTGTACGGGGTGGGGGTGGGGGGGGGGTTGTGTGGCTGGTGTGCTTGGCCTCCTGTGTGTGTGTGTGTGTGTCTGTCTGTCTCTAATTTTGCTACTTGGAAAATTATACTACTACTGTGGACACTCGAGCAGCTTCACGGATGTTTTCAGACAAAACAATAAAAGTTTGCTAAATAAGTAATTACAAGAGGTTTTTTTCCAATATTTATTTTTCCGGAAACGTGATATGAGCTTGAATATCAAACTTTATTTGTTTTTTAAGAAATTGTGCTTTGTTTGTTGAAAGAGATGAGAACTTTGTTGGTTTGTTGCTTTCTTGGTTTGTTTGTTTGAGAGCAGTGAATATGGTGATTTATCTTCCTTCAGACAACACACTGTCTTTTGTTGTTGACAGTGTCTCCTGTTCCTCTGGCTTCGTTCGCGTCTTCATCGAGCAACGCCAGTGTGGGTGTCGAGCTCCTCACTGTTGACTAATTGCGATGTCAGTCACCATAGCCATATGTTTCCTTGATATGTTCAGCATATCTCCAAAACCTCGCCCGCCTATATTCCGCACAAGGCAGGAAACTATTCCGTAGACATTTTGTGGTTTGTTTCGCTACACAAAGGACTTACGGCCGTGTTGCCGTCGGATACCTAAATGTGATTAGGAGGAGGTTGCGAGTTTTCGCTAATTCCCACCAAATTCTTCTTTCTCCTTTGAGCTCTCAAGTGACTTGGGTTGTGTTAAATCAATGGCGTATTGAGCTGGGCCTGACACGTGTTACCAAAGAGAGTCGCCCATGGAATTCTCCGAGTCATTGTCATACGTGCTCTTCAAAAAAGCAGAATAGCAAACAGGCATTTAGGTTGCCCTGTTAGGCGAGAAAATACCACCTAACAACTAAGCGCGCTCACATGCACGCTCGCACATACACACAATAATCACCCACCGTAGCCACGCTTATTCCTAGCGTAACAACCACACACAATAATCACCCACTGTAGCCATGCTTATTCCTAGCGTAACAACCACACACACACACACAATAATCACCTACTGTAGCCATGCTTATTCCTAGCGTAACAACCTTTCCCTCGCGTGTCTCCTGTTCTGTTTCCCTCTTGTGCAATTATTTGATGCACATGAAAAGCCAACACGCTTTGTTGTTAGCGGATGTTTCATCCCGGGCCACCTTTGTTTCCGTACAGTAAATAATCTGTCTCGAATTACAGGGCCTACGTCGCTCGTTGCTTAAGGAACTTGTGTGGGGGGGTGGACAGAAAACTGGACGGACATAGAGACATAAGGATGGAGAGGGAGGACGGACAGAGAGACAAAAAGGGGGAGAGAGGGGCAGAGTGGCATAAAGGGGGAGAGAGGGGCAGAGAGGGAGGACGCTGGGAGGAGAGTGAGTATGTATTGAAAGAGTGAACCACAAGTTGGAAAAAAGAGGGAGTGGGGATAATGACGGCCAACCCCTTGGCAGCGAGGCCGTGCTTGGTGTCTCCCGGCCCCCCTCTTTGTAGTTCACAGAACGACAGAGGAGCACGGCCCAGGGGAGAGGAGGAGAGAGAGAAAGGGGGAGAGAGAGAGAGAGGGGGGGGAAGATGAAAGATGACTGGAACAAAAAGAGGGTATCTGGTACGAGTCCTATTCTCATCTGTGCGTTCCTAATGATGTACCCCCACACCCTGCCCACCCCTGCCCACCGGCCAACCCCGTCCTTCACGTCTCCCAGAGTCACGTTCCATAGGTCCAGAGGCTTGGGTAAGGCATCAGCCAGAGTGCAGGTGGGCCTTCTAGGACGTGGCCACAGCAATACGAATGAATAGAGCAGGCTTAAGACCCAAGCAAATTTGACTTGTGAACTGATGAGTAAACTTGCAATTTATCGTGATGTAGATATTTCCACGATGATGTCGAATTTTCATTCGGTTGATGCCGTCCGATCGGCTGGTACGGTGGAATGCGTTAGCTGTGGCATCAGTTGATTTTAATTACCAATTTGCAGCATTGATCGATTTACTTCAGAATTTCCGTTTCTGCTTTACGTCTATGTGTACCCTTGCAATGGTCACAATAAGTTCCCTTATTAAGTGTATCACCTGTTCAATATATATTTTGTATCTTTTTTTATTTTATTTATATTTCTCAGGCATTTAGTGCTTTTTTTTGCACTGGAGGTGGCGTTTTACTCTATTCAACCTCCCCAGGCACAGTTTTGTTTAGGGCAAAAAAAAGATACCAATTATTATCAGAATAATAGAAATAATTTGATTTTGATGATAAACCTCTGAGATACATGTTCACTAGTAATGTTCTCTTGTAGACATCCAATTTGCTCAACCTCAACAACATCACATAGCTTGCTTGAAACAGCAAGTATAAAACCCAATACAAACACCCAATCGCAAAGGCAGATTGAGTCTATGCAACCAGCAAGAGTACCTAGCTAGATAACTTTGCATCATCTGACACAAACAGCTTGCTTAATTCATTTATCATAACATTTTAGAAATGCTGATGTTATGGGATATTTAGATACATTTCTCAACTGGGCTTTTGATCAGCCATTTATTACAGCAGCAGCAGTACAACAGATGGCTAGCTTTGTGAAAAGCCATATTAGCCCACTGCTTCTGACATAAAAACAGTAGCTAGCTAACTTTAGGGTAATATATTTGCCTTTGTATGTGCTTTAATGGTTTATCCCCATCCCTGTTATTTTAAATGAGGTAGCTGACAGAATTGTTGGCTTAGCGAACACGTCAGCAAAGTATGCTAGCTTTCATGACTTCCTAAATACTGATTGAGGAGTCACTTATCACATTGGCTACTTGTGGACTCTCGACTATGGCTTATAAAAGAATGTATACATTAACTTACCTGTCAGTCAACCCTCTATAAACATGCACACAGTACAGAAGGAATGGATTTTGTACAGAAGGCTACATTTTGTCTTCAACTAGGTCCTAAGGGCCGCACTGAAAATAAAATAATATCGCACTCAAAATGTTAACATTTTCCATGTCATCGTTTTGGGAATTATCTCTCTTCCCTCACCGTCATTTCGAAACTTGCGGACAAGGTGCATGGACCGTTATGGAGACCCACAAGCTTATTGGTCTCGGAAGAGGAGGACTAGCTTCTTCTCATTATCCCGTTCGTCCGTTCTCTCTGCGGCCGCCGATAGATGTAATCGGAAATGTAAATAGGCCGTTTGATACAAAGTGGCAGCATAGCGAGCCGTCTCCCTCAACCCCCCCCCTTTGTCTCATTCTCCAACTGTTCTGTAGCTCGTAATTAAAACAAAGCTCTCTCCCCAAGTCTCTCTCTCCATCGTTTTTGACACAGCCACGTAGCAGCGACACCTACGCTTTGAATCCTTTAAATTAGGCAGCTGCTGCCTGTTTTCCTCAACTTAACGCGACAAGGTGCTTTTTTCGCCGTAATGGAGAGAAATACTTTTTTTTTTTTCCTTCTGTTTTTTTGAAGCTGTCTTTGATGTAGCGTGCCGCGTGCCGCTAGACCATTTAAACTTCTCCGGCTCTGCGGCGGAACTGTGCGCTTTTAACGAGGGAATATTGAAATGCGGTGACCTTCTACCAGATAGAGAAGTAGAAAGGGAAAACGAAAGGGAGAAAAAAATGTGGGTGTTGAATATTCACGTTTACATACATACACACACACACACGCGCGCAGAAGGGCACACACACTAACACAAAAATGGCGGGAAGTCTTCTCTTTGGTCTGCTGCCCATTGATGTGTTCTGCCCTTGATACTGTACTGAGCGCAGTCCTACTTGGTGTATACTTTTCTTTGCAAGTTGCTGCCTGACACACCACGTCTGCATTGTGTGTGTGTATATGTATAAAATCTAGTGAACAACCACCAATCATAACCTCTGAACTCCATGGCGCCTTCACTGGGAGACCCACGTGCAGCGTTTTTGCACTAGATAAACAAAACTTTTCGCTAGAGTTGCATCTGGTATGAAACCATTTTCTATGTAAAAGGGTGACATTTTTTATTTGTCACCGTCTGAGTCGGGCACGTCTGCTTTCCCCTTAACACATTTTGTATATAAATGCCATATGTGGCGCAAAAAAAAAATCCAGTAACTTGCGTACAACCTAATTTAAACATGCAAAGCCATCGTGTCTTTGGTCTGGTAGAGTCCTCCTGGCATAGATCTGTGGATGTGCAATAAATGAAAAACCTATAGGCATAAGCATGTAAATGTGTTATAAATGGTTGTTGTGACAATTTTAGTACTCTGTTCAGGCCCATAATCTATCAACACCCTGGGAAACCATAATTAAAAGCTATTCCCATAATCCCTTGAAATGTAACCATTCGTCTTAAAGAGCACATGTTCAGCTGCGTAAGTGTTCAACTCCATCTTCAAGAGGTTAAATAAATAATAAATGCCAAATAACATATCAGGGTTGACCACGACAGGGGTTAACTTTAACAAGGTGGACAGCTTCTGAGGCATAAATCTCTTTGTGATGGGGGAGGCATCCTTGCTGTGTTCAACAGTGAGTGAGAATTGAATGCAACTTTCATCAAAAAAGTATATATTATCTATCTGTTGCTTGGTGACGTTATTGATGTTTACACATGACCCACTTTCTACCACTAAACAAAAGGAAACGGATAAACATGAGTAGATACAGGTGATTTACTATTAGACGTTTATTAGAACCAGCAGTTTTTAACGATACAAATCTAAAACCACTATACTGAAATGGAGAGTTTCGCTTCGGTTACAAGTTGTGACATCAACGCCATTCACTTTCTCCACATTCCACAGGTTTCTAGAAATGTTTGCCATTTTAATGGAAATTAATGATCTATTTTAGGCTGCTTTGTGAAGAGAAACGTTTGCTTGGATAAAACCATATAAAACTAAAGCCATCCCATAACTCTGCACGATATCGGCCGCAAAGTTCATTTGGTTCAGATGTAACATGCAGGATAACTGACCCCGGGTCTCTTTGGCTTGTTACACCTGGCGAATGAATCCTTCACGTAAACCGATATTAACGAATCCCTCTGCCTGACGTCAAATTTGGGTAGCCCAGGTTTAATCCTAAACGCCAGTTAACCTGTCATTAACCGGTGTGGGAAAAACCTGTTCATTGTGTCTCCACCCCGAGGGGAGATAATTGGGGTACGGTGTTTCTGGTGCTCATCTGTTGGTCTGGTGTGTATCTCTTAATTGCGGCTCGCCTTTGCACGGGTTGGCATGGGCTCCTGGGGACACCTGGCTACGCATATGGCCTCAGCCGCCGCCGCAAGTGAGGGCAACAGTTAGGCATCTGGAGCGGGAGGAGCGGGGCCGGTGGGGGAGGAGCAGGGGACGCCAACGCCGGACAACGGGAGGTGCTCCTAGAATCGGTTGGTGTTAGCTTATGAGGTCCAAATGTGGAGGCGTGAAAGGTGAGATGCTGGACAAAACGTCCGTTAGCGTCGCATGGGAAGACGACACCGCGTGCCGAAGGACTGACAGAGAGCCAGAGAGAGAAGGAGGGGGAGAGTAACAGTGTATAAGCAACTCCCAGAGCAACTGTCAGTCCTCATTCTTCCAAAGGAAAACGAACTACGGAGCGGAATGCAGGGCCTGGGACACTGTAACTAGACCGTCGGCATTAGCCCACCTCTGTGTGTCCGCCTCTGTTCCTCTCAGTCACAGCGAGGGAGGGAGGGGTTGTTACACCGATTCTGCCTGGCCTTCTGTGAGGTCTGCGACGGGTACACCGTTTGGTAATGGCCCTTTAGTGAGGTCTGCGAAGGGTACATCGTCTGGTAATTGCCCTTTAGTGAGGTCTGCGAAGGGTACACCGT
>JACXGK010002917.1:0-16574 GCA_016801125.1 Novumbra hubbsi
TGGGAGGTGTAGATGAGAAAGAGATACCTGTGTTATACTTGGGAGGTGTAGATGAGAAAGAGATACCTGTGTTATACTTGGGAGGTGTAGATGAGAAAGAGATACCTGTGTTATACTTGGGAGGTGTAGATGAGAAAGAGATACCTGTGTTATACTTGGGAGGTGTAGATGAGAAAGGGATACCTGTGTTATACTTGGGAGGTATAGATGAGAAACAGATACCTGTGTTATACTTGGGAGGTGTAGATGAGAATAAGATACCTCTGTTATACTTGGGAGGTATAGATGAGAAAGAGATACCTGTGTTATACTTGGGAGGTGTAGATGAGAAAGAGATACCTGTGTTATACTTGGGAGGTGTAGATGAGAAAGAGATACTGTGTATAGTGTGTGTGTGTGTGAAGCACCATGTATTTTGTTACAACATATTAGTTTGGTATTACTTCACAATTCCAGTTGATGGTTATATGCATATTACTGAGAACCATTTACACAACTTATGAATGTTTTTCCAGAAAGCACCAGGGTTGTTATTCCGGAAAAGCACAAGGATTATTATTCCAGAAAAGCACCACCTTTTCTACATAATCTACAAATAGATATCCCTAGAAATATGACACTTCTCATTGGTGTTCAGGTTCTGTCAGTCAAGGTGAGGACCCTATGGATGAGGACCTGGTGAATGAGGTTTTGGACGACATCCCCCGACACGAAGAGGACTACCTGGATCTGACTCTTGAGGAGGAGGGTGAGGTCATTGCCCGGATGAAGTCCTACCTACACAAGAACCTTCACTCTTCCAGCTGAACTCCCATCCAGCCAGCTGTTGCAATGACTAAATGTTAATATACAAACTAAATGGTCTGTGCTTTAGGGAGGATGGTGACACTGGTGACTACTTTGGTTATTATATTGTTCCCGTTTGATGATTTAATTATATACCGCTCTGAAGTTTATATTTGTAGCAAAACAATTTGTTTGTGGGAAAGAGTTCTATTTTGTGTTGGAGATCACTTTAGAAGTAATTTTATTAAGAACATTTTAAATTTTGTTTTGTGGTTTTCATGAAAGCTGGAAACGAGTGCAATTGGGGCAGCAATTAGGGCCATTTCCTTCAAGTAATAATAATTGAATCATAGAAATCCTGTTATTAAATCTAATAAAGGCTCTTGATTTGTTTGTGATCATACACACTACTTTTGTCTCTGTCACTTCCCATATATATGCCTTTGCTCTCTAGATCAGATGTTTACCTGTGTGGAAAACCATTTCTTACTTAGGCTCAGTGACATGTCACTCTTCCGGAAGTACACCCTTGTGCAGTCAATATTTAGTTATTTGTTCCAAAATTGTCTTCCTCAAGTACCCCGGTTGGTTTTCCCACAGTAAAACCCCCTGTTCTACATAGATCCATGTAGGCTCCCACCGGTAACGCTCAAGAAACAGAATGTGACAAAGTGTCGGATAAAATACATTTGCCAGATTTTCTTCGGGGGTATTTTTATTGTACATTTCTAGATCGTTAGTAAGTGGTAAAAGTCACAGTCCGTGCCAGGAAGCGGGCGAGGGGTTTAGAAGTAGTTGACCACCCTACGGATGGACTGGATGTTGGGGTTCTGGGCTTGCCATTCATTGTGACTGCAGTAGTCTCCTCTCTCCACGATGTACATACGGCCACGGAAGTTAGGCTCTTCGTACATCACCCAGCTGTAGAAGGAAACCGTCACATGGTGAGATGGTGGGAATAGTGGTGTGGAATATATTTAGCAGCGTTAATGATTTACAAGCTCGAATTCTGGCATTCGCAATGCAATTAGACACCGACGGAACACATGACGTGAGCTTAAATCTTGGCGCTACAAAAATAGACAAAAACGTTCATCACACTGAATTAATCCCTTCGTATGCGTCTGTGTGGCCCATGTGAAAATCCGAGAGTGGAAAGGTTCGACTTCAAGCCAGGGTTGTACTTACGCTCCATCTCCATACACCTTGATGGAGTTGATGCAGTTCTTGCTGAATCCACGGCTCTGCAGGAAAGGGCAGTCGTCGCAGATCTCCACACACTGGCCGGAGAAGTTACAGGCCTCAAACAGCTCCATCCTATAGTGCTCGCCATGCTGAGAAGGGAAGCAAGTTAATATTAGTTCTGGCCCAAAAAAACCTTGACCATTAGGCTGGCCTGTAATACGAGATCAAGAGAAAATGAGTCCAACCATTTCCCCGTTGCCCTGTGCATTTCCTCAGCCCCATGACAGCGACGCCTAACGGGGTCTCTCACCATCTTGATGGGCCTGCAGGAGCCCATGTGGTCGTTGTGGCTGTTCCAGCGCTGGAACTCGGGATACTCGCCGTGCTCCAGGATGTACTGCTGTCCCTTGAAGTCGGGGTGGTCGAAGCAGATGAAGGCACCGCTCTCCACGCGGATGGAGTTGACGCGGTTCATGAAGCCGCGGTCCTGGAAGTTATCGCACTCCCCCCTGACCTCCAGCTGCCTGCCGGTGAAGCATTTTCCTTCATAGAAGGTGATCTGGGTGGAGCAGGTGGAAAAGGACATGTTACGTTGACATCACAGCTGGTTAGGGCAGGGAGGTGGAGGTGGGACACACCTGGGTTCAAATGCTATATGAAATCATTATACTTCTTCTGGGCTGGACTGAATTACCTTCCAGACACTCAGCAGTAGTGTCTGGGTGAGATGGCCTTAGATGTAAACAAAACAACAATTTCACTTGATTTTTAAGAAAAAGAAAAGATGTATGGTGAAGTTTCCAATCCCAGGCTTAAGGCTGAATGAAGTAGACTGCAGTAGACTGCAACTAACTACAGTGTGTGCAGGCAAGGTGCCTGCAAGGTGCCTGCACAATTCAGATGATACAAGACTAATAAAATTATTAAATTAGCAGGATTTTGCTAATTGCTTTGTAAGTGCTTTTTAATCATTTTCTATCAAAGTGGGAGCTAAATTATCCCAATAAAATGTACTCCCTTGATAATGTTAAATATTTTCTCCCAGTAAGACAAACTAAAGGACCATAATTAGAATAATCTATAACTATAAAAGGCAATTGACTCCTACATTTCCTTTGCCTGACTTTGTGATGACACTAGAATAAATGGGATATCCACCCCTAAAAACCCCGTTGTCTAGAGCCACCTGTGAACGTGTACTCTCCCACACCTGGACTGAAATCCTCTGTAACCCATACAAGGTGGCCCCATGGAGGTCAGAAGATCCCGCCGACCCAGCCAGTTGGAACCAACCCGATGCCGTGTCTGTGTGCGCAGATAGACCCAGAGGCTGCTTACCTTTCCAGAATACTGCGACATTTTCCACTGGATACTGTCCAACCTGACCCACAAGAAAGAACGTGTAACAGTAAAAAAGTTGGACACCCCAATATATATGGCTGGTCGCGTGCCCAGCGGTATCGCGAGGCTTGGCGCACAAAGAACACACAATGGGAGATTTAGGGATTCCGCTGGATGGGCACTTTCCCTTCAGCTCCTGGCACTGCTGATTCTGGACTTTGGCAGCAGGGGGACTAAACGAAAGACAACAAAGGATTCTGCTTGGCGGTGGCTTTATGCAGGTCGTTTTGCACATGCTACGCTTCTCTTATGCTACGGTTGAATGGGGTCTGCTATGCCGGGCACGGTGAGACAGAGAGTGACCGTGTGTTTGTGCTGGTATGGCGGTTACCATAACAACCAGGTGTCGGCCCACAGGGAGACGGCCGCTGTCTACGAGGTGATGAAACCCGTGTGTGCTTCAAAACTGTCACCGTTCCAAGTGGGTAAGCGATGTACTCTGACTTGATCAGTGTCGTGGGTTAACCCCTTTCACCATTCGAAGCATGATTTTGGATGCTGCAATGTCCCCGGAGAGCTTGAAGTCAAATAACTGGAAGAACATAACAGGGAGGCAGGGTGCATTATAGTATTGGATTACTTTCCTAGAATTCTGAGTTTTTTTATTGATCGCCTACATCCATTAGATGATGATAAACTTGTCTCTATCTGGCCACACTGACTCTCTCTCTCTTAGGCTAACAGGTAGCAGATAACCCTATCTTTGTTTCAATTCTCTCTAAATCGTAGCATCACTAGCAAGCCTGTACTGTCCTTCTAATTCACATTACTTTATAGTAATCATTACCTTGCATGGACACCTATCATCTGTAGTACTACTTGTTAACTTCATGTTTAACATATTTGGTAGCAAGGACAAAACGGTACGTGTGAATACTCTAATCAGATGGGTGGCGGCAGTAAAGAGTGTTCATCGAGTAACTTCGCTGGTTTGAATCCCCAAGCAAAAAAAGGTAAACACAATTTAATTCTGCCCTTGAGCAGAACAGTTAATGCGAAGTGCTTCAGGGATGATGTAAATAACAGCCAATTCCCTGGCTGTGCTACCAGTATGTCTTTGACACTCCTTATGTGTTTAATAGGACAAATATATTATGATTTGCACCAGATCAAGCCAGCTAGTTTCATTTGCGGTCTCCATTCTGTTCAGCACTAATGTTTAAGTGCCCTAAAACATGCATAAAATCACAGTACAGTACCCTGTACAGTGCTTTTAAATTTAGAGACTATTGAGGCACAGCCTTTAGAAAAAAATAACTATTTTATATTATCGAGACTTCTTAGAAAAGAGGCTACTGTAGAATATCCCAGGAAAGACGCCAGTGTAGCCTGATAAGATGAAAGTCCACCAAATAAGCCACTTCGCACTATAGACAGCTATGAGAATCAAATGGGTAATTTAGTATATCTTTGTTGCCTTTTAATAAGCTTCTTGCCATATTAGACCTAGATCCATTCCTTTCAGATGTTCCCAAGTGTCTAAAATGCTGGTGTGAGGAACCATGTCACGTAGAGTGAAGACACGTATTGGGTCTCAACCTCTTCCTCCCAAGCCTTTTCAGAAGTTTGAAATAAAGATTCAACATGAAGTAGAATACGGAATCCCTCATCACAGATATGGTTTATCAAATCATTTATCATGTCATTTGCATGTTAAAAATGGGAATAGAACAAAATAAGAACAGATATTCTGAAATATAATGTGACAAGACAATTAAAATGTTGTGAAACAATAATCTTATTTAATGATTACAATCAAAAACAATGTTATTAACATTCACTGCACTAGTGAATGAATGCTTGCCACCTTTTTTGGCCATAACAGTTTTTAAGAAATACGATATACAAACTTTTCAAGAGGGAGGGGTAGAAAAAACGTTCCAGGCTAGAAATTAGAAGTAAGGCTTGATTTCACCAAGTTCGGTTTCTGTGTACATGGACGGGGTTGGATGGATCAGTTGGATGGATGTTGGCGATATTGAACTTCTGTCCCTCCAGGAAAATAAAACACTAAGACATATTTATTAAGTTTAAATAAATAAATACGTAAATAATGAGGCAAGGAGTAGAACAAGCAGTTAGCCACTTCAAGTAGAGATTTCGTTTCCCAGTGCTGTGGTTGGAGGGGGTGGGGCTACATCAGAGAGCAGGACGTCCTGCCCTGTGGGGCTCCCCCATCGATCTTCTCTGCCTCCAGGATGATCCTCTTAAACACCTCTACTGCAGTCTGACTCACACAGGAAGCAGGGCGTTAGTGAGTAGACTGACAGTTAATATCATCGACACGTCAATCATCAATGCATTTAATGGTAAAATGGTTGATTTAAGGTAAGGTTTTCTGATCATTTAAGGTATACATGATGTGTCTAGGACATTTTATAAATAACCTCTATTGAAAAGCATGGTACCCGATGTTGGAACGACAATAGTACAACTGCATGTGGGGAGAGAATGTCCTCTGAGCTGATGATAATATGAGCAGGCCCATAGATTTTAAACCAATCACCTGGTTCTCTTTAGCCGAGGACTCCATGAAAGCGGCATTCCACGAGTCGGCCAGCGCTTTGCCTTCTTCACAACTGATGACACTGCAGGGGAACAACACATCCCAGTGTGTATTAGTCTGTAACCGCAGCAGAGCCCATGCCTGCGGTATATAATATTACCACGAGAACCATTTGCTGGTAATAAACATGGTAACTGACCAGTGTTTTAATGCTGCAGCATCACTATAGGAGGGCAAGGCTAATGGATACAAGGTCATGCTTGCTCTATTCTCACAAGTGTTCACCAGAAGGGACATCTCCATCAAGTTGTGTCGGTGTTGCGCTCTACCTTCACCCACGTCCAAAACAACTGTAATACTAGTCCCTCAGCCAGACAGCTACTCGCGCAAGCTTGAAATAGCTAGTAGTTTGACGTCTGTGAGGACCCGGTGAGGTATCAGAAATGAAACACGCAGAGGTGAGTAAGACCTCGCTTTCCCCTCTCAGACCCCAACCACATGGCATTAGTCATCTTCAGCAGAGCTACAGGCCATAGTCTAGCATATCTTGGGACTGGTGGAACTGTACCCCTCTCTCCATGATCTGATGGGATTTGATAGCCCAGAGTTATTGATCCATCCTGAGGTTCAACCAGTTCCTTGCTTTCCCCTGACAAGCCTTTTCCAGCCCCTGTCAAATGAGATCTCCCACACACACACACACACACACACACAGACGCATGCACTACACGCAACATTTGCAGAATAAACATTAGCACTAAACCTGCGAACAAGATGGTAAGGATCACTACGTTTGGAAACCCAAGCTGATTAACAAAATTCAACTGATGATATTTTGTTTAATTGTACAACAATCAAAAAGTAGGCTTTGACAACCCATGCACTTGTTCCCTACTTTATCAGTCTCGCTGTGCCTCAGCCAAAACACCTTGATTCTAGGTCTCACCTTAAAGAAAACAACAACACTTCATCATTAGCACTCAGGCAGTTCTGGGCCAGCCTACTTGCAGACATGAATGTTAAGTGTTTGTTCAGGCAACACCCTGTTTACTCATGTAACAACCTGGGCCTGGGGCCTGTTAGTTCCTCAAACAACATGTTTCAGTTGCAAAATACTGTAGCTTATTTTATTTTTGACAGTAAAAGATTGTTATCAGTTCACCCCAGAAAGTGTCCTGTGTCAAGGTCCTCAAAGTCACAGCACATACAGGATAGTGTGAAATAAATATAGCTGCCAAATCACTGATCCATTCATACTACAGTAAGCAGGAGCCAGTAGAATTCAGTAATAACTGCATAACAATTTACAGCAGGGTCAAATTGGTTGTGTTTAGGCCCTGTGTAAATGAATTAGACTCATCATAAAGACTTGTGACTTGACTCTCTTGTGCGAACGAACAGACGAATTTGAAAGGAGGAAAAACTAAGGAGAGAAGAAACAAACAAAGAGAGAGAGGAAGTGATCAGTAATGCGGCCTTGATAAATGTAGTTCGCTAATACATAAAGTGCCGCCGCCCATAGAGCTACCAGGCTCGCGAGTCTGTGTGGGAACACAAGAAAACATTCACTGCCATTTTAACTCTGCAACAAGACGCATGTGAATCACTCGATCACAGCATATGAATCACTTCAACGTGGTGCCTCGATGTGCCCAGCCAGAAGTGTGTTGGATGACGTGCATCGATGTCGAAATGTGCGTTGCACGGCTGTGTAGGAAGTGGTGTCAGAGGGGCTGACACTACTTCCTGCTGTGAGGTAGCTACGCACCATTTTCCGTTTATTCTGGAAACGATGGAAAGCCGGAGGGAGCAAGGAGGAGTAAAGGGAGGAGGAAGTGGGAGGGCTATGAGAGGGCAGCCATTTCCAGGCCAGCCCGGCGGTGTGCACTGTGGTTTACAGACGTGGTAAGAGATGCTTCAGGTTTAAATATGGCCGTCCCTTCAGGGACTCCTAAACCAGCTAACTGAGCTGGAGCAATTGAAACAAACAAACAAAGATTTATATGTATGTATGCGGTCTCAAAGGTTGCTCAGGGTCAGTAGAATGTTATTTTGAATTATATTCCCAGAGGTATATAATTATGGTTGCCAAAAGACTTTCACCAAGTATTAACTGTGGGATATGAAGGCAGTAGACAAACAAAAGTAAAATCTTTAATTTAGGAAATATTTGATACTTGTCTCTCACTTAAGTGGTATGTTGTGTAGATCTTTGGACAGAAAAAAAAAAATCTAAATAATCCTTTCTTAGAATTCCTTTACTGATCACCTCCCCTGTATCTATGGCTCTCTCCCCCACACACACACCTGTTCGTCCCCCAGAATCCCTTGGTACAAGAAGACCCAACCCGTCTTTTCCCAAACCGAGCCTGGGTCAGACACCCAAGAGAGCAGACTGAACCGTGTTTTCCCAGCCGAGCAGCAGGGTCCAAACCTGCCAGTAGTCTAGTCTACAAGACAGGCGGGGAGGACTTTTATGACCGGGACCATTAAAAGCGGAACCTCCTCAACCTCTACTGAAGGAAACATTTTCCTAGGTTGCCTCTCCATCTGGACAAGCTGTGGTGGTCTCCCACAGACTCATACGAACACAACAACAGACAGTCTGAACATTACATCCCAGTTAAATCTAATTTAAACCTTATAATGGAAGAAACTGCCGGGTTTCTCTGGGAAAACTAGCCGTGTGACTGTATTCATACCGTTCCATGTGGAGATCTTTCTTGTTTCCTACTAACATGATGGGTACTCTGCAGAAGACAAAAGTAAACCCTGTCAGTCAGTGAAATAAATCATCAGTTACATTGCATACATTCAGAAGCATAACTGGAACCGGGAACAGGTTACTTACTGTACTTTACCCACCATATCCAATAGCTTTTCATGGATAACTTTTATCACTTCAAAACTGCAACAGAAAACAAAATGAGCATTCAAACTTTTATACAAAGCCAAAATCAGCACAACCCAATTCTATCAGTTCTCAACCCTCTCCTTACACGACTACAGTGGACCTAGCAACCCAGGATAGAAATGTGAACACAAATGACGGTAACTTTGCCGAAGTCAAAAGGTGCTATATTTTGACACATTTAACACACAATCAAGTAAATAACCCCATCCATTGGGTCAAATGGCTATTTGTTTCTGTGTGGGGGTGAATGTTTGTGATTGTAGCAATGCAAACTGAGCGGCAAGTGGAATCTGTTACATCCACATTTATGCATAAACATATAAGACCCAATAATGAACCACATCTGCCATTTGGTCAGATCGGTTAGAATGTAAAGGGGACTAAATAGAGAACTACTATGGTTACGTTAAAAAACTATTTAGAATATGAACTTGCATTTGTGGATGCAGCCATTACTGTGTTCACAGTGATGTCCACCACAGGATCAGTTCACATAGTGTAGAAACATTCTCCCTTCTGACTGGCCCATCCTCTCTGGAATGATCTTTTGTATTAGTTGTGTAAATATCCACCAGGTTTTAGTTTTTTTTTTTTTTGCATTACACAAGTATCTAGTCTTTTTTTGCCACGGTTCTAAATTGTCCCAAACATGTTGCTGATAATAAACTCAAAGCGCGAATACATTAATCAAGAAACAAATAAAACATTTTATATATTGTTTTTGTACCAAATGATTTGCACTTTGCATTCTGTTTTTATTTACATTCACACTTTTTTGGGGGGGAAACGGGGTTGTAATAATACGTTGGTTATACGCTAACATATTCATCTTTTTATCAGTAACTTGAAACACACAATTCTGATACAGCACAGTAGTACCAACATAAATGTAAAGTATATTCAGTAAAAGTGGAGGACGAAGTGAATGACTCAAAGTGGCAGAGATATTAGAATTTTATAGTCTAAATTCACTAGGCATTTATGGTTCAGAGAAAGAAGGACAAAGCAAAAGAGAACAGAACAAGATACAGGATACAGCAATAATTGCATTTCATCTCCAGCTGATATGGAGGCAAGGTAGCACACTTTTGTAGAATCCACTTTTGGATTGAATCCAGACCTTAATTTTGCTCTGCGTGAATACCTCTTCAGGCTGTAGATAAAAATGTATGAATCACACGGCTTGCTGTGGTCGTAGCTGTCTGAGCAGCTGCCTCCCATGCAGTGGCTTAGGGAAGTATTCAGCCTTTCTCCACATTGTGGTAAAGATTGTTAGGAAATACATTTTTGAATTACATCAGTCTACACACAATACCAAAATACAGTGCAAGTCTATGAAGAAAACCTGATCCAAAAAGCGCAGGACCTCAGACTGACACAAAGATGAATCTTTAAGCAATGTTGCAGTTCCTACAGGACACATTTGTGAATGTCTTTGAGTGGACCAGCCAAAGCCCATAGTTCAGAGCCATTAAACATTTGTGGGAAGACCTGAAGAACCCAGTTCTCGATCCAATCTTGTAAGACATAAGAAGTTCAGCAAGGAACAAGTAGAGAAACTGCCCAAATACAAGGTGTGCAAAAACTGTTAAAGGCATACCCACAAAGACATGAAGCTTTGATTGTGCAAAGGCCTTACAAATCTCCAAAGTAAAAGCAATAAATTGGCACTACTTCTAAGTGTTTTGCTCTTCATCACAGGGTATTGTGTGCAGATTCATTGCAAACAATGTATGAGAAAGCCATCGTCATAATATCTGAAGACCCAGTATACAACTGCAGTCTTATTCCAGTATTCTGTTATTCCATATTACTGAATATTCCAGCATTCTACTTCAGAAAAACAAACTCCATCTTTCCTGTGGTCTAGCCAATGAGACATTAAATGCCCAAAATACTGCTAAAAAACAAACACATGGATCAAGGGAAATGTTTATTTATTATTCACCCAATCCTTAAAGCTTTTGAAAATGACCATGTCTTTTGTTTCAAACCAGAAGAGTAATAAAAACTATTTGATTTCCATTGAGAACGTTTACTGCCTTTGAGGTTACTGTGAAAAATAACAGCGTCAATGGTTTATTCATGCCTTTCACTAAAGAGAAAAATACTAAATTCAGGGAAACCTTGAGCGGCTGGATCTGAGAAGTGAGTGTTCATTTTGCAGCAAGCATTAGCAGCAGTTTGAAGGAGAGAAATCGACATAACCTACCTTTTATTTGATGTGACAGAATACACCAAAATGTAGCCATTGATGTCTATAGAGTAGGTCTGTGGGAAAATGGAGTATTCATCCTGCCACAGAGAAAAGAGTCAGTGTAAAATGAGGATGTAGCTACCACGGCTGAATACCCTGAGGTATAAAATACAGCTCACAATAACATCAGATCAGCTGAATAACCTGAGGTAAAATCTACAGCTGACAATAACACCAGATCTCACAGAGTGGCAATCTGGGGACTCACCTGTCCAGCTGTGTCTACCAACTGCAGGTGATACTCCACACCATTCACTGTAATCATCTTCGTAAACGCTGAGAGGTGAGAAAGGGCAAAGGAAAATAAATGGGAGTTCTTGCAGCAGGAGCAATTTCAATAGATGTTATGGTTAGACTTAAATTATTGATGAACCTCCTTGCATTAGCTTGAAGTAGTCCTAAGAATAATTGTAGAGAACATTGACTCTTTTCTAGGTTAATTCAGATGTAATCATTGTACATTGTTGTAAACGCCTTGTGCATTTGCATGGCTCTATAATGATCCTCACATCCCTGTACAAAAATGTCTGAATCAAGTGGGGGGGTTCGATTTAGTCTTAGACTAAGCCACACTATACTAATGCCAGCTCCAAAGATTGGTCTGGCTAGAAGCTTTTTGCCAGACTGGTCTCAAGGGAATATGTAACATGAAACACGTAACTCTCACAGCCTATTTAATAGGTTGTGACTTAACAATTTCCTCTGGACGCTACGGGTGAGTGCGTTTACAGTAAAATGCCTAGGGCATTGTGAATGGGGACAGTGGGCTGGAGAAAACCTCACCCACCTTGAATACAGCACTGTGATGCCCAAACCCAAACTGTCATTTGTAACATCATACATAGTTGAACATTTGAAAGACATGACAAGGGCTGGATTCAAACTCAACATAAAAAATCTAAAGTAAACAATTGAAATAACAGGCTGTTCCAACCTGTGTACATTTCATCACGACAACTCAATGCGACTCAGCCTGTATGCACTCCTGATGAGACGGCGGATGATGTCCTGGGGGGAGGGGATCGGTGGGTGGTGCTACTTGGGGGCGTTGGATGCACCGATACATAACATTCCAGAGGTTCTCAATTGGATTTAGGTCTGGGGGATGTTAGGGCCAGTCAACAGTATCAATGCCTTTGTCACCCAGGAACTGCCTACACTCTCTGGCCACATGAGGCCGGGCATTGTCCTGCAACAGGAGGAACCCAGGGCCCACTGCACCAGTGTCAGTTCTGACGATGGTTCTGTGGATTTCATCCCTGTACCTAAGAGCAGTCATGGAGGCCCCTGTGCCATCCTCCAAACGGGTAATACCGGTTTATGTTGCAGGCTGCATAACGTTCACCAGGGCGTCTCCAGACCCTTTCATGTCTGTCACATGTGCTCAGAACGAACCTGCTCTAATTTTTGATAGCCAATGGAGCCGCATGGGGCGGGGCTTCGGCCCTGTCCAGCTCTCCTCGTGTAACAAACCGTCTTGCGACGGCACAGAACTACAGAAGAATCAGTCAGGACGGAAAAAGACCTGCAAAACCATTCCTTGTTTGGGGGTTGTCTTGCTGGGGCCTCTCCAAAGCACCTGTTGTCACTTTCATTTGCACCAAAACAGACATTCACAAGCTTATGTTTCCTAACAGGAGAGATTGCTATCCCTGAAGTTTAATTGACTTGGCGTTATACTGTGATTATTACACGCTCCCTTCATTTTGTGAGCAGTGTAGAAACAGAATCACAAAGCACCCACACACGAGCACAAACAAAAAGCAGAAAAGCCAGGCAAATCCACAGCGCTACCAATAGTATAGTAAAGCCAGCCTCGTAGTACAATTTCATTTCGGGTTGTTTGCATGTTCCCAAGACTTCGCAGGCTAAAAATAACTGCTTGTTCCCTTTACTGGGGGCTGCATGGAAGCTTCCCAAGCCCCAAGCAGTTCCTATACAACACACACAAACAGTAGCCTGGAGATGTCTGTAATATCCATTCAGCTCTGTGCTTGGTGCTAAATAAGGGAGCATGACATACAAGTGCATCTTCATCTTTCTGTGAGAAAGAGGCAGTTATTTTATTTGTAGAGGCCAGAGTCCAAACTAAACATGGCAAAGTCAAATAATGGATTTATGAAAATCGCAGAATAAGAGTCATTCTGAACAATTCAATTCTTGTGACACGGCATGCAGAATCTATGCCGAAGGCATTAAAAAATACACTGCTCAAATAAATTTTATTTCGATATGAATCTGTCCTGTTAGGAAACACAATATATGATGGTGAATCAATGTCAATTGTTAAAGTGCAAATGAAAGTAACAACAGGTGCACTGGAGAAGCAACAGCAAGACAACCCCCCAAAAATGAACTGGTTTTGCAGGTGGTGGCTACAAATAATTGCTCCATTGTGTCTTATAGCCTTTTGTAGCCTCAGCAACGCCCGAACAAAATTGTGTACGTTTTTATTGCCCGCTATTTGTGCTACCGATGTGCTTTATTCTCATTGATTGGCCAACCTGCTCCAAGTCTCCTGCGCATCGCCATGTGTTCTGTGACCTCCTAGGCGTACATGCATCACTGTCAAGCTCCTGAGCTCAGCTCTGCACATTTCTTCTGCAAACTGTCTTTGTTTTAGGTCTTCAGCATACAGTGCATAAGAACTCACTTTTACTCGTCTTCCACTGACGTAGACAGAGCTTCCGCAATTATTCTTATTTTTCTGCTGCATACCACATAGCCCTAACAAACTGATAATAAACAGTTGGCAGCTAATTTAATGATCAACATTGTCGTTCTTGCAGTGCTATACACTGACACACTTACTGTTCTCAATGGTTGGGTCATACGAATCGACAAACTGGCCTTCCACAAACTGTATTGTCAAGGAGGATTTACCTGCAAATGAGAGCAGAGAACAGAACAAGTTAAATGTGTGAATTAAGAATCCTTTTACAACTTATTGGCATTTAATAACCAAAAACAGTCATATTTAAATGTCTGCCTTGCATGAACCTATAGTTTTTTTGTTCCATTTACTACTTCAGTCCCACTGGACAATTCCATCATATCACAGTAAACCTGCCTATACATATATCATCAGCCTTCTATAATCATGAATGCATTTGAGCAATACCCTTGGGTGAACAACAGAAAATGGCCTTTATTCAATAAACATAACTCTTTGAATCAATACAGCGAAAGGGTTTCTTGTTCCTCTCACAAGCGGAACAAGGGGATTAGGCCTCAATATCCCTAAATGTGTTTAAAATGCCCTTACTACTTGGACGTGGGTCCTGCCGGAATTAACAACAACAATTCTAAATTCAACCCGGCCACACTCAAAAGAAGTCGGATATATCGTATAGGAAATCATTTTGCTATTTAATTTGCTTCTTATGATTTCTAATGTATTTACAGCTGTGTAAGCTAGTTGATCTAACGTAAAGGTAAAACCTGAAACCAAAAGTGTCGTCTGGCCTAAAAAAAAAAAATTGCCACCACATTCGGAAGATAAAACCAAGACGAGGAGTCTTTTAGCACAGGCTAAATTCCCATCACACCGGAATGTTAACTAGCACCTGTTGGTGGTGTGAAAAACTAAGCATCACTCCTGTGACTGCATAGAGGAAACCCGCAGGAGGCTGCTGGTCGAAGAACAGTGCAGTTCAATCACGGTATGTGAGTAGAACACGACTAGCTTTATGTCCCAGATTCCCAATCCCCAGGAGTATCCGCATGGCCAACTTTTGGTGTGATATTTCTACTCCCTGTGCACTGAGATACCGTCAAGAAACCAGCATTGAAAAGGTGTGTGTGTGTGTGTTTGACCTAGTCTCTAACACATTGCAAACCTACAGTGATGGATTGTGGAGTGAATCTGTATAACGGCCCTAGTTGATTATATATTTTTTAAATTATAAGAGAACCTACTCATCACACAAAACGCACAAGACACCGAATCAGGTCAAACTGGTTTGAACGTGAAATATTGTAACCTCTCTAGCAAAAGTAATACAATGATTAACCGGACAAAATCTTATGTCTATAATATTTGTAAGGAAGACAGTCTTTACTCATAGCATTAGAGGCGCTGTGACTGTTCAGACTTCTTGCAGCATCAACCGCCTTTATAGCGTCTTGCTAATCGCTTTTTTTTTTTTTACCTTATCGTAACCCAACAATAGACATAGTTTCAATTACTGTGAACAACGCGATGAACTATAAAGAACACGTAATTAATTATTAATATTTAACTAATATATGAGTGTAATGTATCATTATGACACGGACTCAATCAAGTTCCACGAAGATTCAGTGGCTTTTTCAGTCCAAACTGCTATTCTAATGCTACACCCGAGTCGTGAGTTTCCAGTCGAGTGACATTTAGCTGACTGGCTGGTTTTCCAATTAATGCCCGAGCAGGCAGCAGACATTGTAGCGCTTGCTCGCAGTATCCATGCCAGGAGAATGTGCAGTCGTTGTCATTGAACTCTCCTAAACAAAAAAACACAATAGAGCTCGCTAGTACCAAAAAATAATAGCGTCCACTTACCCACGGATCTGTATCCCAGGACGGCAATTTTACGGGATTTCGGCTGCGGCATCTTTAAGCAGCGACACTACATCAATGTCGACATACAGAGGCCTACAAAACCGATCAAAAACTGCAACAAATGTGCAATGCAATGTCTAAACAGCAAATACTTTTAACTACGCGTTCAATTACGTTACTAGTTTTTAAATAGCGAAAAAGTAGTGGAGCATCTGTGTCCTCTGCGTCACTAAGGAGTACTATCTGAATTGTTCATTAATGTCCACCAATGGTTGGTTGTGCATACGCAGAAAGGAGGGTTTTGGATTTTTCTTCTTGAGCTACGATTGGATAAAAAAAAAATTACAATGTTTTCATTCATTGGCTGTCAAATATGACAACAACGACATGAGAGTTTACTATCAATTTGTCACGGAAAAACTATTCACGTAAAATGTAATGGTCGAACATGTGTCTAAAATGTCACCACTGTGGAATTCACAACTAAATGCATCTGTGTGTCTTGCTTAAAAACAACACTTAGCCGGCATATTGGCCAAATACCACTCACACTTGTGCCTTGTTACATACACACAGACTTTAGATACTTCGAAGTAGCCATCCTTTTCCTCGATAACAACTACTCTACCATCTTCTTGACGTAGTCGCTTGGAATGTTTTCCCACTCATGCCTAAGCACTTGTTGGCTGCTTTTTCGTCATTTTGTGGTCCAACTAATCCCGAATCAACTCAGTTGGGTTGATGTCAGGTGATTGTGGCGGCCAGGTCATTTGATGCAGCATCGCTCTTCTTCTTGGTCAGAGAAGGTGTGTTGTGGGACACTGTCCTGTTGAAAAGCAAACCATATGTCCCACAAAGCACAAGCCAGACGGGATGACAACTGCAGCAGAATGCGGTGGTAGCCATGCTAGTTGAGTGTGCCTTGAATTCTGAAAAAAATCCCTCACTGTGTCAAAGAACCCCACGCCATCACACCTCCTCCTCC
>JACXGK010002917.1:16674-31700 GCA_016801125.1 Novumbra hubbsi
GGGGGGGGGGGGGGGGGGGGGTTGCTGTTGCGGCTCCAGTGCACCTGTTCTCACTTGAATTTTTACCAATACAGATGGCATTGATTCACAATCAATTATGCATCCTAACTGGACAGATTGATATCCCTGAGGATTAGTTGACTTTATGTAATACTGTGCGGATTTCGTGTTCCTCTAATCATAATAAAGAGAAAGAGGCTAGTTGATGAAAAATTTAAAATGAACCGTAATAACAGCAAAAACCACATGCATGGGTTCATTAGGGATAGGGCACTGGTTTGTACTGCCATCTAGTGGTAATTACTGGCAAGTTCTCTTTAGTGGTGATGTGTGTACTGTATGGGCAATACAATACTATCTTCTTGCTGGCTCTAATCCCAGAGCCGACAAAAAACAGATAACCCCTCTCGTTCTGTTCCAGACTAAGACAGTTAACTGTATTTGCTGAACTACTGGCCCTCAACATGAAAAATCTGAAGATCCCCAGGATTTACTCTCCTTTGCATAAACAACCCAGTTTCCCCCCCAAAATTGGGACATTGCCTAAAATGCAAATAAGAACAGAATGCAATAATGTGCATATCATTTATTTAGGTCTGGACTGCAGGCAGGCCAGTTGAGTACCAAGACTATTTTACTACAGATCCATGCTGTTGTAATATGTGCAGAATGTGTCTTAACTGGCCTGCCTGCAGAAATAGAAAGAAAAACTGTGCTGATAACAAGCTGGATGGATCCATCTTAGTCCGGAGGACGCAACGTCCATGATTTAAAATAAATTAGGATTTGTTAGACCACAGGACAGTTTTGCACTTCACCTCAGTCTATCTTAATTGAGCTCGGCCCAAAGAAGATATCTGGTTTCTCTTTGCATTTGTGGATGCAGCGACGTACTGTGTTCCCAGGGAGTGGAAAGTGTTCCTGAGCCCATGCAGTTATTTCCAATACATTGAAAACATTTGGCACATTATGAAACAAAAAATATGACAAAGGAGATCCCAAACATTGTGGGTGGCCTTGCCTCAGATTGGCTATACTTTAAGCAATATATTAAGCAAGAATGGGAATACATCAGTTCCCAAACACTTATTTCTTTAAAGAAGTGTTGATGCAACTCCTTCAAAGTAAGGGCTCTTTCAAAGCAAAGGCATTGAAACATGTTGCTGGCATCAACTTTAAAATGCTAATGTATTAAAAAGATAATCTTAGTTTCAACATTTGATATGTTGTCTTTGTACATTTTTCAATTAAATAAGCAGCATTCTAACTTTTTGGGAAACTGGGTTGCATAAAATTCTTAAATATCAAAGGTTAGGGTTAAGCTGATTCTTTCCCCAGGTAAAAACAAAATGCCCACAATGGCCATATACTTATATAATATAAAAATATAAAATATTACTGTTCCCAGGTAACAGAAGATAAGACTACAGGCGGACTCCTGTGAGAACTTCCATAATGATCCTAGTGAGGCAGAGAAGGGGTTAAACAAGGACATTTTGGTCAGGTCACATGCTGCTGGATGCTGGGTCTTGTAGTCACAAAATGGTCCCTTAACCATAAAAGAATAATTGTAGTTTTTAAATAATAATGTTATGATTTCTTATCAAGAATGTAGTCTCAGTTTGAAGGAATCTGAGAATAAAATAAAGACACGTATATCAGTAGATATGCATGTATTTGTAAGTTTGAGTAGTTTTTCTCCCCATACAAGATAAATAAAAGGCTTACAATACATCTGGTCAACATTATGCAAAGTCTGAGAAACAAGAAAAAAAAACGACCAAAAAAAACCATGATTGTCACTCAATGTGCTTCACAAAAACTCTCAATGAATAAATAGTCTGTCCAACTTGAATTATTTACAATATTAACAATAATGACCACAATTAATTAAGCTTTGGATCAGTTGACGTGACAGAAAGCTTGCTTGTGGATGGAGCCAGACGTCTTTTTTCCCTCCAGCCAGTACAACGATAGGCTACTTATAGCGACCGAAGCAATGTCAGCATACATTTTTTTAAGACCTCACTGTCTTTTTGCAGTTGAATTACCTACATGTCAAACCGCTTCATCAGATTAACAAACATTGTTTACAAAAAAAAAACGGAAATTGAAAACATTAATAAAAAAAACAACAACTCATCAACATTACACTTATTTCTCATCCTGCACAGAAACCAGAAATTACATTTATCATCCGAGAAGGTTTAAAAAGGCAATAAACAGGAGTCAATGGTAAAAAGAGATTTTTTTTGTTGGATAAATAAAGAAAAAAAAAAGACAACACATGAGGTGGGAGGGGGTGACGTTAGCATTAAAACCTCAGAGTGTGTGTGTGTGTGCACGTTTAAGAGGGGCAGGTGAATACAGTAGCACAGTCTGGTGGAGCAATAAGAGGGGTTTGGGGGTACAGTAGTGTTGTCCAGACTGATCCCAGTCAACATACAAGGCCAAAGTCAAGTTCAGGTTCATCGTAGACAGTCATGGTGGACTGGGGAAGAACGATGGGAGCAGTGCAAAGCGTCCATTTCCTCCCCTCTTCATTCATCAACCGTTTCCTCCCCTCTTCCATAATCGGCCGGTTCCTCCCCTCTTCCATAATCGGCCGGTTCATTCCCTCTTCCATAATCGTCCGGATCCTCCCCTCTTCCATAATCGTCCGGTTCCTCCCCTCTTCATTCGTCAGCCGGTTCCCCCCCTCTTCCATAATCGTCCGGTTCCCCCCCTCTTCCATAATCGTCCGGTTCCCCCCCTCTTCCTTGATCGTCCGGTTCCCCCCCTCTTCCTTGATCGTCCGGTTCCTCCCCTCTTCCTTGAACGTCCGGTTCCTCCCCCCTTCTTTCACAGTGTGAGGGAGGACCCTGTCCACAGCAGTTCACGTCTCTTATCCACCATCAAACCTTCATTTGAGTTTCAGAGTCCAAGGAAGCAGGGAGGACTGAGGTGCAGAGGGTTGAAGGGGGTGGAGCTTATGGAGGGCAGGGGGCGGGTCAGTTGGGTTGGGGGGTCTTGGGGGAGGGCTTTCGACCCAGCTAGCCAGAATTCAAGTACTCCAGTGCCACCTCGTAGCAGAACTTGTATTGATCCTGGGAATGGATGGAGAGCAGAGTACATAATCAATGCCAATGAACCAGGCCCAGACGTGGATGAATCGACTTTGTTTTAAACGTGATGTGTAATATTTAACGGCAAAGTAAACTCCCAGGCATAGCATTACTTTTTCTTTGTAGAAATGTCACCAGTAGTCGATGTTCCATCAACCTGAACCACCGGCTGAATACATAGACAGCGACAAGCCCACCGGTCTCAAAACACCCACTGGGTCTGGGCCCGTGTTCATGTCATCTTATCCACGATCGTCCAATAACTGAACGGTTCCTGGTTCTGTCCTGATTGGATGGTAGTTGTTGTGGGGCGGAGTTCAGTTCTTACCAGTAAATCTACCATGTTGGGTTTGTTGTTCCTCAGCGTTTTGACAGCATGGAACGCGTCGACCGAGCGCTGATGCCGGAGCATCTCACACACGATGCTGATGGCACAGAACGTCCCGCTGCGTCCTCCACCGTTCCTGAGAGAGTAGGAGAGGCACATGAAGCTGACCAGTCACATTGAAAGAGGGTTTGCACTCGGACTGCATTTCCTTTTCCCTAAAAGGATAATACATATTTACATTACATGGCATGAAACATAAAACCAGCAGGCTTTGAACTGGCATTAAACATACAGGACGTTTCTTTGATGTATGGTAGTTTGTACGGGCAGGGCCGTCCTAGGCATAAGCAACATAAGCAGCTGGTAAAGGCCCCCAACTGCTAGTGAGCACCAAACCACTAGCAGAAAGAGGGCCCCCAAAAAGCTAGAGCAGGCACTGTGTTCTGGGCACGTTCCTACCAGCTAGTTTTTAGTGGACTCTGTACATGCAATGCTTTATCTTTCCATCTAGATGGCGCCAAAGTACAGCCAATCTAACAGGCTGAGGCAAGGCCACCCACTAACTCTCAACACGAAACGTACAGCTGGCTCTCTGTTACTCAACTCTGAATGAAGGGCAGCTCTTTCTCAGAAATGTCTCCATGTGTATCCAGATGTGTTGCTTCACTGTGGTCTGAAAGCTTTTTAAGTGTCACTAGAGTTATGTAGGTGGTGTGTTACCCATTTCCTATAATGTTTTCATTTGTCTTCATTATGACCTGTGAACATATGACCTGATTGTGTAAGGGTTGGTGAAAAAAAACAACAAACAAAAAAAATCAGATTTCAAGGGCCTGTGCAAACTCAAGAGTCACTAGGACGTTTGACATTAGTAGAGGCATATAAACATGAACTTCCTCTCGGGAGTCCCCCCTCCCATCCATCTCCACAGTCTTTACACTGGGTTCTAGAATGCTCCGGTGAAACAGGGGGATGTCCCAAAAGGCAGCCTTCAGCCTAGATCGCGGACCCTTTTTTATTTATTTTTACGCCCTGGCCAAAAGTAGTGCACTACATGGGGAAAAGGCTGTGATTTCAGCCGCCATTTCAGAGACGTTGAGATAGTTTATATCAATGCGACGGTTATCATTGCTGAGGTTGTTTGGACAGCGAGGAGGCAGGGAGAGAGTCAACTAGCAAGCTAAATATTGATACTGTGACCGGAGGGTAAACATCCAGATGAAGGGGACAGACAGGCTTTCTGTACACCAGTTGTTTTTTTTGGATGGGCTTCTAGTTTCTGTGTGTGTGTGTGTATATGTGGGGCGGAGGGTGTTAAGGGTATGTCTCCAGTCTATAATATGAGTCACATGTTTCGGGGGTGTTTTTTTCCTCCTGGACTTTGTCTCACAGGACGAATAACCCTGTTAAAGAGTAACCGCCACAGATGACATCAACCACAACTGCTCACAAAAACCCTCCTACGTTCCCACCCCTCCCCATCTCTCATCCCTCCCTCCCATCCATCTACTAGGGCCTCAGGATACACAGAAGCCCCCCCGCCCATCATCTCTGGGAGTAAAGTGGGGCTCTTGGAGATAAGGAAGAACAGATTGAGCTAAAGCAGAGGTCTCTCCCACCAGGGCATTAGGGCTAAGTCTGGGAAGCATGGAAAAACCTCCAGCTCATTTCATTTGATTCCCTCCCCCCAGTAATTCAGCCCGGCTCCTCTATCGCCTCTATGTAGTAAGTGGACATCACCTGGGACAGACTTGCACATTTAAATTCAGACTGTGATATCCCACTGATACATCCAGAAAGAAATTATAGCGGCTCCACTCTAATGGGAAAAGAAGATATGGAGAAAAACAAACATTTTCTTTTACTGATAATTTGAACACTTTTATGGCTCGTTACGGGTTCATTATGACTGACTGCCGTCTGCCTGGTGTGACTGACTGCCGTCTGCCTGGTGTGACTGACTGCCGTCTGCCTGGTGTGACTGACTGCCGTCTGCCTGGTGTGACTGACTGCCGTCTGCCTGGTGTGACTGACTGCCGTCTGCCTGGTGTGACTGACTGCCGTCTGCCTGGTGTGACTGACTGCCGTCTGCCTGGTGTGACTGACTGCCGTCTGCCTGGTGTGACTGCTGTCTGTGTTTTCAAAATGTCACTGTTTACAAATTGCTGTACGCAATGCAGGATGGAGAGTAGTGAGAGCAGCATCCTGATGGACCTGGGCTGTATTGATCCCATCAGAGGAGGACACTGACATTTCACACTGTCCCTTTAGAGTGGTCAGGTGTGTCACTGTGACGCTGGTGACATTTCAGTGCGCCATGTTGGATCGAATCAGAGGTGGGGTTTGGGGAGTGTCTTTTTGCTCAAAATTATCCATCTAATACATAATCACCAAATTGGAAGGGGGAACGTTGACGGGTAAACATGGGTTTGATGCATTCATGTGATTTTATCTGGCGTGAACCTTGATTATGAATGTTTTGGTACTGTATTACACAGCTGAACATGGTATGTGGTACATGATGATGAATGTCTAGGTACTTCCAGACAGCGGGTGTAGTCTAGGTACTTCCAGACAGCGGGTGTAGTCTAGGTACTTACAGACAGTGCACCACTGTGCGTCCTTCTCCTCCGTCATACTCCTCCTGCCACTTCTCCACCTGGCGGATGAGCTTGAGGAAGGAGCGCTTGGAGACGGGGGTGTCCCGGTACATGGGCCAACCCAGGAATTGGAACTGCTGTACCATCCGGTACCCGTCCTGTGGCTGGAGGGAGGACAGGACATGTTGGAGACGCATGGAACCAAGTCAAACTCAAATACATTACAGGATATGGTGTGTGTGTGGTCTACTATAGTGGGGAAGTTGTAGGGTAAGGTGTGTGTGTGTGGTCTACTATAGTTGGGAAGTTGTAGGGTAAAGTGTGTGTATGTGGTCTACTATAGTGGGGAAGTTGTAGGGTAAAGTGTGTGTATGTGGTCTACTATAGTGGGGAAGTTGTAGGGTAAGGTGTGTGTGTGTGTTCAACTATAGTGGGGAAGTTGCAGGGTAAGGTGTGTGTGTGTGGTCTACTATAGCGAGGAAGCTGTAGAGAAAGGTGTGTGTGTGTGGTCTACTATAGCGAGGAAGCTGTAGAGAAAGGTGTGTGTGTGTGGGTCTACTATAGTGGGGAAGTTGCAGGGTAAGGTGTGTGTGTGTGTGTGGTCTACTATAGTGGGGAAGTTGTAGGGTAAAGTGTGTGTATGTGGTCTACTATAGTGGGGAAGTTGTAGGGTAAGGTGTGTGTGTGTGTTCAACTATAGTGGGGAAGTTGCAGGGTAAGGTGTGTGTATGTGGTCTACTATAGCAAGGAAGTTGCAGGGTAAGGTGTGTGTGTGTGGTCTACTATAGCGAGGAAGCTGTAGAGAAAGGTGTGTGTGTGTGGTCTACTATAGCGAGGAAGCTGTAGAGAAAGGTGTGGGTGTGTGGGTCTACTACAGTGGGGAAGTTGCAGGGTAAGGTGTGTGTGTGTGTGTGGTCTACTATAGTAATGGAGTTGTAGGGTAAGGTGTGTGTGTTCAGGGTTCTGTCATATACCCGTGCAGCATTGTAGATACGGAATATCCTGCTGATGATGTCCTCCTCCAGGTCAGCTGAGACAAACTCCACCTGGATTGGTCCATGGCGATGCATGCCGTTCTCTGGCCAATACTGAGGACACAGCTACACACACACACACACACACACACACACACACATCAGGTGAGACATTAAACAAGAGCCTATCGATTGCATTGCTATTCAGATTCTGCACACATTCTTTCCTCCCATTATAACTGCACCTATGTTGTCTCCAAACATGTGGAAGATCCAACCAGAGCCACAAGAACAAAACACGACCTGCCCCCTCCCTGTGGAGCCTCATCCTGCGCGACAGTGTTCTGGCATGAGTGTTTTTGTGGCATGAATAGTCACGTCTAGTTCTCAGGCGCCAAATTGATGTGGTTTTGTCCCACTCAAACCAGAATCACTGCCTCTTCGTTTGTCTCTGCACTTAGGCACAAGGCAATTTAAGTAAAAAGAACCAAACAAAAGGTTGAGCGAAGGATGGCAGGGAACGCCTGGGAGTGTTTGTACCTGTGCTGGGTCGACATCGTTCTGCATTACTATGGAGGTGCAGTGGTAGTCAAGGACCAGCCTCCAGAAGTCTTTCACCGTGTTTGGCAAGGGATGCTGGGTAACAATGAATGCCGATGGCTGCTTGTAACTCTGTGGAGGAGATGAACAAGGTGGAAAAGATGGTCCTCAACCCATTGTTGAATAGAAAATAGGTACTTACATGAGGTCAAGGACAAGTCACTAATGTTCGGCAATTGTTGCAGGTTCACAATACTAGTAGTAATGTAATGTAGTAATGTAGTTATTTGTATACATGTTACTAGGCTTCTGTGATTTTTAAAGAGTCATATGCAGAGGAAGTAGTTCAATCCAGATATGTATATATTCAGGATTGTTCTGAATTGATTCCACTAACATCACTGTAAATAGATACTTTGTCCATACTGGTTGTCATGATGACAAAATATGCACGACTACAATTTTATTACACTTTAATTCCATAAAAGAATCCAAACTGCCTCGCTTGGACAAAAACACATGGTTATTTCCATGACGATGGGACGAATAAATCCAGAGCCATCTGTTTTCTAATCATTTTCAATAAGGCCGTAATTGTTGGTGGAAGCAAGGAGAAAAAGCACTACACATTCATCAACGTGATCCACTGTCCCCCTAATGTTTGGGCCTGGAAAAAGGCTTGGCCAAGGAACGTGATTATTATAGAGATGGATGTGCAATTTACACACCAGCTATTTAACCACGGGACGCCTCAGGCCTGCTGAGTCGCCAAATCTGATCTCCCCCCTCCCTTCCCATGTCCCTTGCTGACTTACTCTGTCCTCTTTTCTCCCTCACACACTCCCTGTCAGACTCTCCCTCTCGCTTTCTCTCTCGTTTTCCCTTCCTTCCTCATCTCCCCTCCTCCCGCTCTGTTTCTTTCATTGCCACCCCATCTCTCTCGTCTCTCTCTCGTCTCTCTCTCTGAGTCCCCTAATAAAGGTGTCACGTCACAGACATCCAACATTTTACTAATCAGCCCCTAATAAAGTCTGCTCTTTATGTAAAATGGCAAATCCCGCCCTGTATGTGGCTAGCTGATTGAACACTGACCTATGCAGATCATCATATTTCACCGCCTTTCGTGTCGACTCAGCCGCTTTTCAGCCAAACTTTCGTCCAATGAGATGCACGCGGAATGAGACTTTCAAAAAAGGGGGCGTGGGCGAATGGGCAAGCTTGACCCGGCGTGTGACAGAACACGCGTGTGTGTGTGTGTGAGAGAGACGTACGTCCATGAGGGCGGCGTTGATGTAGTTGGAGCTCTCCCCGTCGATGGTGATGAGGAAGGGCAGACAGCGGTCGGGGGGCAGCACGTCCATGCAGCGGTTCTTCTCGTGGTTCCTGGGGAGCAGGGCGATGCTGCAGTCCTCCACGCGCAGCGTAGGAGTCACCATGTTCAGAGTCTGGGGGGGGAGAGGGAGGAGAGCTTGACTGACACCCGCGTCCAACGCACGAGAGACCTGCGAGTGGAACGGCGGCGCCACGAACCCTGAACTCCTCTTTGATCTGGCTGGAGTTGGTCTGAGGGTCCAGGCGGTTCATGTCGTAGTAGACCGAACGCAGCTGATTGGCTGGGATGGTGGTGTCCCCGCACAGACACGCCTCCAAGATGGCGTCGTGGATGAAGACGTACTGCTCCTGTACGACCCGGGGAGGAGCAGAGGTCAGCTTTTTGGGAGCGTAAGACACACTACACTGGAACTTGAAAGTGACCCCCTACTGAAGCCATGAACATGTTCGCGTTTCTTTTTGTGATAAGGAATCAAATGAAATATTAACCCCGTTCCGTTTTGCCAAGACATGAATTATAGTGTCGATTTTCTAGTGACAGAAGTAGATTGTGTTGTTTTAACCCTTATGTACAGACAGAACCAAATGCTACCCTACTCTCCACACCTAGTTCACTTATTTGGTTATTTGGAACACTCCCATTTACCTCTCCTATGTCAATACCAGCAGTTAATCTCACTCTCCCTTTCATTCGTTCCTCCTTCTCTCAGGGAACAAGGCCCCGGGCTTGACGTAAATCATTTATGAAGTGACATTTCAGAAACGTCTCCACTTGTCACTTCTAACAAAATCCTTGGGAGTGGACGGTCAGTGGTTTTCAGGGTAGGCTACGATGACGTCACACCCTTGTCCTTGGATTTGGACTAGGAGGTGAAATGGATTTTCAGGCCATACAGTTAAAATCAGAACCCTGAACTATTATTGGATACGAATCATGGCTTTTTGGTGATAAGGGGAGAGTAAGGGTTTCATTTGTAATATATTGTATGTGATCCAAATAAACATTTGTAACTGCTATTCACCTTCTACAGTTTTGTATTTACAGAACAATAAGAAATAGACAAACATTCCCTATATATTCAACATACTGCATATTTGTGTTTTAACTTAATTTGGATCCAACACTATAGTCAGAGACTATCAATGGTAATGTTTCTCTTTTTCTTCTAAATTATCAGCCCATGTAACTGCAAAAACATTTCTGTTCATTGCGTTTATACTCTGAGCTGTATATTTGCACAGGGCTAATGAGTTGGCTTGTGTTGCTTGTCAAGTATTACTGCAGCAGACTGTTTGTTTGGTCAGATGTTTGGGGTAGAACACAGTTTCTACCATGCTTTCATAACTGCGAAATGAAATGTGGCTATTTAGGGGCCCGTGTGTGTGTGTGTGTATATATATATATATATGAATGTGTGTGTACACACGTAATGTGTTCGGGGCACAGTGGAATGCATTTGAGGGGGTCTAGAAAGCTGGTAGAATATGTTTGGGTTGAGGTAAGCACTGAGACACTGTACACTTGGAGCAGGGTGCTGTAGCGTTTGGTATCGTTGTTACCTCGGTCTGGACCATGTTAACTCGTCGTGAACGCAGCTCTCTCACACAGTTGTAGATGTCCACCACACCCTCTCGCTCCGCCATGTCCAACATGATGTCAATCACCATGAAACAGCCAGTCCTGCCCGCACCAGCACTGAGGACACACACACTCGGTATGAGAGGACACACACACTCGGTATGAGAGGACACACACACTCGGTATGAGAGGACACACACACACTTGGTATGAGAGGACACACACACACACTCTGTATGAGAGGACACACACACTCGGTATGAGAGCCCAACACACGAGCAGATGACACACACATTTAATATCCATTCGCTGGTTGACAAAATATGCAGTATTATTTATATGGACAACATCTACCCAGTGTGGTTGGCAATAACAGCCTATTGATCTCAGCCAAACACTGGGATAATGTCTTTAATGTAGGTTCTCAGTCAAACACTGGGATAATGTCTTTAATGTAGGTTCTCAGCCAAACACGGGGATAATGTCTTTAATGTAGGTTCTCAGCCAAACACGGGGATAATGTCTTTAATGTAGGTTCTCAGCCAAACACGGGGATAATATCTTTAATGTAGGTTCTCAGCCAAACACGGGGATAATGTCTTTAATGTAGGTTCTCAGCCAAACACGGGGATAATGTCTTTAATGTAGGTTCTCAGCCAAACACGGGGATAATGTCTTTAATGTAGGTTCTCAGCCAAACACTGGGATAATGTCTTTAATGTAGGTTCTCAGCCAATCACTGGGATCATGTTTTTATTGTAGGACATCATAGTCAAACACTGAGATCATGTTTTTAATGTTGAATCTCATAGCCAAACACTGAGATCATGTTTTTAATGTTGAATCTCATAGTCAAACACTGAGATCATGTTTTTAAGAATAGAATCTCTCAGCCAAAGACTCAGATAATGTGTTTCTACTAGCATTGAGATATCCATTAACAAACCTTTTGGAAGTAATAAAATGTTTTGAACATATGAGACAGGCAAGTGTATGGAGAAGAACCGGCACAGGAAAAGTGTGTGTGTGTGTGTCTAACCTGCAATGGACCACCATGGGTCCGGCGTTGGCGGGGCTCTTGGACTTGACCCTGCGTACGAAGCCCAGCAGGCCGGTGGCATGGTAGGGGACGCCATGGTCGGGCCAGCCCGTGAAGTGGAACTGACGGATCTCCCGGATCTCGTGGGCTCCTCTCTGGAGAGGACGGCACGGGTCAGAACTTCATACTGGATCAAGGAGATCCATTTTAGAGGTCGTAGCGTACGTACTGTCATGAAACACGCAACAAGACATGCGCAACACAGTGCATAACACACACACTTAACAACGAAACCTGCAGCTAATCGTCTCCCAAAATAGACAAACTTTGTAACTGTTAAGCAGCCCCTCTAACCCCCCCCCCCCCGATTTCCATAAGTACTTTAAAGTTGGCTGTTCTACTGATCAAAGTGGCGTTTTGATCTTGTTCTTCGGCACAAGCAGGGACACTGATGACGAAACCCGTCTCTGGGGGGACGGGAGGAGGAGAGAAACAGCTGGAGGAAAAGATGTGAATCACAGACACACACACACACACACAGCGAGCAGGGCGGACACCCTTCTGAGAGCCTTGGGCATGAACGCGCGGCAGGGGAAATATTCCCAGAGGGATATAGGAGGATGAGAGGTGGCAACAGCCGACGGGATGAGAAACAGATGACAAGTGGATGCCGTACACAAGGACGGGCTTTTTCAAAAGACAGCCGGACCGAACATGGAGAAAGCTGCTCAAAACACACACTGGGGACGGAGGGCATTAAGCAGACACACAGCAACCTGACGGAATACTAGTCAAAGACATCCTAATGAGAGAAAACACAAGAAAACACCAAAGGGCATTTGATTGAACAGCGTCATGACACGGCAGCTTGTGGACATTCTGTAGGCACACCGCAAGGAACCATTCAAATCTGAAAACCTGTGCAACCTAGTGACGGGAACTATGCAGTGCGCGCAACCAAAAACACCACACACAGAACAACGGAAATAACGTAGTCCCTGGCGAATGTTTCGATAAAGCGGCCGGTGGTACCTTCTCCATGGCGAAAGTCCTGATGACGTACTCGGAAAGCAGCTGGGTCTCGATGAGGGTCACCTTCATGTCCCTGTAGATCTCGGTGTCATCGGGCCAGTATTTACAGCACTTGACCTGAGGGGAACACGGGCCGTTAATACTTAACTGGACCGCCACAACAACCTCACTCCGGAACACACACGCGCTCAAATAACTCACTGTTCCTTCAAGGTTAAGAGCTGCCTCATGAGATGCCTTTTTTCTCAGGGCTAATTTGAAACTTTCCGTTTGATCCAGTTGACCGGTCCGGGAGGCCAGCTAGTGTTCCAGGTCGGAACCAGATTTAGGGAAGGATGAATCAGAGCTTGGGCCCCCCAGGCCAGAGCTGAGGCACTGACACATTATAGTTAAACGGTAGGTGGGCACTTATTTTTTAAATATAACATGTCATTCTGAAATTACTATTTCCTCTTTTTTTTACCATTCTGGTCACATTGTACCACCATTAGTAGTAGTGACACATTGGCTTAAACACAAGTGAGACATTTACGGTGATTTCAGATTTCCCGAAATGGAGGCCTCATTAAAAATGTCGGTCCTTAGAGGCGACGGGTGAGTGACATCTTGGGGGCGTTCCACACGGCAGCAGGCACGTGGACCTCCTCTGTGTTAGCAGGTGTCTAATGTCCCTGCTCTAATTACCCATACTGCACTACCGCTCTTTTCCCTCATTAAGAGGTCATGGATCCTGGGGACACCAGAAGTCTCACAGTGCAGACTCGGTGATAGCACAAACATTATGAAAAGGACACCCCGCCTACAATTCGATGACGATGCAGGCCTGCGTTCCTGTATCTGGTACTGAAGCCTTGAGGGCATTCAAGTTACAACCCAGGGTGTCTATAATTTTGTCCTTGTCATTTTTTATATTTCAAAAGATGAATAAAACATTAACTAAAATATGCAAAAACAAAATTGGTTTAGCAAGGACCTTTTCATTTCGTTTGTTTGAGAAGAAAGACAATGATGCAATTAACATTCCAGAGTGTCTATGCATTGAACTGTAAAGGCCTTCAAACACTAGTTATTTCTGCATCGCCACTGAAAAGAAATCTATTAAAAATCAACCTCTTCAACTGTCTGGTTTTTCCCCTTCTCTCGGCTTCTGTGATGCCATTTTATCCCACTGTCTGTTCTTTCGCTCCTTCAGTCATTTCCTCTGCCCTCTGTCACTCACGCGAGCCTCATCTTCTCTCCAGGTCATCCATTCCCCCGCTCCGTTCCTCACCCTCTTCATCCTTCTGTCTTCTGAACCATCGTCTCCTTCCTTCTGTCTCTATTGTGATTCTGTAATTAGGTGGAATCTAATTGGCGATATAATTGGGTTTTAACGGCCAGGCACATTACTCTTCCGCATCTCCGCCTTAGTTACGCTAGCTGTCATCGCTGGAAGCAATTACGTTTTTTCCCCCCTCTAGAGACGACCGGAAAACATTGTTTAAGTGCGATAGGAATCTCTGCTTTCTTAAATGGCGGCTGCACTGGGAAATGTATTCCTATCTGTCTTCTGTGTCAGGGTTGATCATGAAGAGGCTAATACATAATGCTATTACTGTTTCCAGAAAAGGGGAGGTCTCCCTGGTGTCTTCCATTTGGTAAGAAGACACATACACATCAAAACATTTACACTTTTTACGGATACCATCCATAAATAATATTTTGTTGAAGCACAAATGGCTGTCTGCCTTTCCAAAAACAGATGAGCAGCTAAAATGTCAATGAACTACTAGATTTCCACATTTCAGGGCCACCTTAAGTAGGTTGCACCAATAGGCTTCCGCAGGCCATCATGAACTTACCATTAAGCCTGGTTTTCTAATAAGGAATATTAACATGATTTGTCAAAGCTCCTAGGCGAGGACTCAATTTGCAGCATTTTAGAATTTCAGATCTCCGAGGAGAGAAAATAGAGGCAAAGTTGTTGGGGGGGGGGGACAAAATGAAAATGCAGATGTCTGACCTGACAAAACGGCCTAAAGATATCCATTCTAGAACATCCATACAAAACCCCAGCGAGGATCGGATCTTCTTATTACAACCACCCCAGTGTAATTATAAATGGACAAACAAGACCGGGTCCCCCCCTCAGGTCATGTAGTAGCTTCCTCAGACGGCACCACAATGGCTGAGCATGTAATACCATACTACAGCTCATAGAGTATGTCAGTGTAAGTACATGATCCCTGATAGAAGGAATTCAACAGGGTAATATTACACCAGGCAGTCCTTATCGGGCAACGTGTCACGTCGCTTTAAAACAGAAATACACCCACAATAAAAGATAGATTAGGAAGGAGGATTTGGGCTAATCAGATCAACCATCTCCCGGCATCTTACTAGATACCCACTGTCACATGACCCAGGAATAGAGAGTGTCAGGTCATCCTGCAGGTGGCTGTCAGCTTTAGCCGTGATTATCGCTGAAATGAGGTTTGGGTATCGATGTGACACCGTAA
>JACXGK010002917.1:31800-41895 GCA_016801125.1 Novumbra hubbsi
CCCCCCCCCCCCCCCCCCCCCCCCCCCCCCCCCCCCCCCCGCCGCCCATCCATCGTTCCACCCCGCGGCTCAAACCAGAAGTCAAAAAGCCCCCCAAAAAAAAGTGTAGATGGAAAAACAAAAACAGCTTGGTGCAAAAGTGAGAAAAAGGAAGGAAAAAAGAAAAGCGTCAGGAGCCCGGGAGCAGAGATTTCCCAGAGTTCATCACTGGCGAAGCGGCCTAGCAGATGGCGATGGCCGTATATCGAGTGGTTTTATCATGGCGGCGGCGGAAGGCTGCCCACTGAAGGGGCCGGAGAGAGAGAGGACTCGTCAGGGGGGGAGATGGGAACGCCAAGGCTGAGTGGTTAAAACAACAGCACCAGGTGGCGGGTTGGCTGGCACGCCGTGCGGCAGTCCGTCCTCTTTGAATCACGCCATATGGCGCCAGCGGGCGCCGGGCCTCGCGTCTTTAACCGAGCCACGGGCAGGTTGGGCATGTCCCGTCCGTCAACGCGTGAAGTGAGCGTGTGTGTGTGTGTTTTGGGTCCCACCGGCTCAAGGAGATTGTCTGGTAAAAGGTCAGATTACCCTTCGATCACGTCTCTCAAGGCTTGGAGTATCGGTCGATGGTACTAAACAACGCGCCGGTTGCCACCCGTGGATTGGCCTGGTCTGCGGGACTTCTATCTCCTCATTGGCTGACTCATAAACATTCAGCGGAACCAAGTTGCTTCTCCTCACGCAGCCTCTCCAGCGTGCTTCGCTGAAAGTGGTTTCGTGGAAGGGGGGGGGGGGGGGGGGGTTACTCACCCTGCCCACCTCCACCAGGTTGGTCACCATGACGATAGTCGCTGTGTTTTCCTGCCACACCATCCTCCAGAAATCGTAGACGGTCTCCTGCATCGGTCCTAGGGAGCGGGGAGAAATCTGTGAATATTTTGGACCACATGGTAGCCAACATGGTGTTATTTAATGTCATTGATGAAGCCCAACAATTAATTTCCCGATAAGCCCAAACTCGAATGATTTCCAGATGGAAATAAACATCCTGTTTGAAGATCTGCTTTCGTTCCCATGGTGTCATCTAGCGCTGCACCGTGTTTTCAAAATGCTTCACTTCCTGTTTGGTCTTTTTCACTCGACGTTTGTTGATTTCCTTGTACGAGCAGGAAAAGTGCACAGGTTCAATTGGTTAACACCTTGTCCCCCCCCCCCTATCAAAACAGGCACGTTGGCGGTGTGTCTGTGCATTCTGATCACTGTTGACTGGGCAATCGGCTAATGGCTGGATCCATGTCTGCACACGGGGAACTAACACGCACGCACAAGCTGAATGACAAGGAACTTTAGTCCAGGTGGGGGGACCGCAATCTGTTCACATAACCTCCACTAACTGGTACAAGCTTATTTGGGCTTTGTTAACATATTTCATAGCAGTACAGAATCCCTGGAAGGAATTAGGAATTACTAATTTAATCAATTCAAATTACCCCAGTTTTTTAATCAACTGGCAAAGGGAGGAAAAAAAGGCTTTTGACAAGCTGATTAGCTCATGCAAATCTGTGTCCTCGAGAGCTGAGTTGGTGTACCTCCAGCCACAGCAAATTGCATCCAAAAGCTAACACACGAACACCTGTGCCCATAAACACACACAGCTCACTGCAGACGTTCAATATTCATGCACGCACAGCAGAATGCCAAAACCTTTTTTTGCCCCGTGCATCCGAATCCTACGAATGTGACATCGCCAGGTGCATTTGCCTGTAGTGCCACTGAACCAGCGTTTCATTAGTGACGCAAGGCTGCCCGCTCTCCTGGTATAACCGTCTCTCCCAGGAACAAGAGCTCCGTGTCAGGCCCGCACACTCCCGCTTCTCCCTGGACGCCTCTTGATGGCATGGACCTCCAGCAGGGCGGCGTGGAGACAAGCGTCCTCCATGCATCGGCCTACACCCTTTCAACACTCACTCCTGTGAGCGGTAGGACAAATAGCTGCATTCTGTAAATTCCTGGGACACATTCATCAAGATGTACTGAGATTTGATCCTCGAAAATCCTCTCTCTTTGCTCTATCCATACAAGGACCCCTCAACCCAACTTCGCGACACGTCTGCCAGCCATGACACAAAGTTAACAATGCTCGGGTACAACGGAGGGGGGAAAAGAATCCTGAGTGGGGCAGAGGAGCAAAGCCAGGCTGGGGTCGCAGTCTTGGACAATATAAAGTGGCACGATGCAACACCGTTTTGTGGACACAGTAAATGGCCCAGCGTGGCGCAGTGTAACTCCTGTCAGGAAACTCCAATTAGCGGAGTAGAAGAGCTTCTCCAATGGTCCACTGTAAGAGTAGGGCTAGGAAGTGGAAGAAAAAGGCAGACAAAACCTCCCCAGATGCCTGGAGTGGACAGGCTGACTGTGAGGATGGGGATTTCTTTCATTGTGGATCCCTGAGAGACACAGTCACACAAATTGCTGGGATTCTTAAAGAGACCAGGCTAGGTTTCGTTTTCCCACCCAAATTAGGTACGTATCAGATAGCAAGGGATTATGTGAAAATCAATTACTGAATGCATATCCACCTGCATTTAGAATGGTTGGAATATTGAATTGGCAATAAAAAATATGCAATGTAATTGTTTTAAGTGGTATAAAAAACCCTAACCCTTTTTGCAGGCTTTTCAAGTGAAATAAAATTCCTCAGAGGCCGCGCAAAGTGTGAATTGACAAAACTCACCTCCCCCACACCTTTGTGTAAAAAAAGTGGTGTCAGAGTTAATCATGTAACTGAAGTTAGCGGATTGCCCGTGTCTGAAAGCGTTTAGCATACAAAGAAAACATCCAAAATACATAATGTATGAAGTCATGTGAAAGTGAGTTTACATGGAGGTTAAAACCTTAAGTGCGCTTTCTCAATTACGCAAATCAATCAATTTCGGAAGCAACAATTTGTTTTGTTTGACATTCCTTTGACCAAAGTCTTAATTCTTGATTAACTGCGAATTCCTTCGTTTGTCGGGCCGTGGTTAAAACACATAGTGTTTGGGCTTCCACGCTCAGACATGCCGTCTGAACATCTGTGACTGACAAGCACCCGATTGGCCTGAAGCACATCTGCCTTTGATCTGTGTAGCGTCTCTGCTTGTTATTGCTCCTCTTTGGCTCGCTGCTCAGGAAAAAAAGGAATTCTCTTTGAAAGTTGCCCTCTAATTGCAAACGCCGGCATAACATTGGGAAAAAAGGAATACAAATGTTTGCCAAAGCTGTCTGAGGGCAGGTTGTGTACCATGTCTCGCTCGTGGTATAGCGAAGGGAGTGGCAACCTTTACGGCGGGAAGAAAATGGCTCACTGAACTGAGTTAAGGGAACTGCAGTAGAGATTATTACCCCTTATAGACCATAGCTGATATTCCCCACTATGGATATCCATTGGAGCAGATTACTATACATTCTAATGTTCACGAGACGTACCGACGAACAGATGTTAACTGTCCACTGCGACAAACGAGGTGACAACAATACCGGAGTCGTTTGCATGGTCCTAAAGCCTGACCACATTTATAGCTCAACTGCATACATTTTAACATGCTTGGTTTGGTCAGAAAAAGGCAACAAGAATACGCTTTTATTCTGGAGCGTCTATAAATAGCCAGGGAGTCTCCAGGGCAAGGGCCTTACGAATAAGGTTTGGGGTCAATTCCATTTCAATTCCAGCCAATTAAGGACACGCTGTATATTCACTTGGAAATGCTTATTCTTTAACCGTCTCCCTGTCCAACCCTGGGGTGTCTATATCTTACTCTATCCGAGTCAAAGGAGCAGCTTTTCCACTGGACGGTTATCCCAGACGGCATTCACCCACCACACGCATAGCAAGGGTCAGTTTAAACACCGGTCATTTCCAGAGGGAACGAGAGGCCAGATGGGCGGGGAGATTGACAGCGCGCCAATAAACAGGTCGTTGCGCGACCCCCCCCCCCCCGAGCCCAATACACCCGAGGGGAGGGTCTATTAGGTCTGATGGGGCTCCAGTGACCACCTGTATTTAGAGGAAGCCCTGGATTGGAATTAACTTGTTTGGGTTGACTGAGGAAAGAAGGCCTCCAAGAAAACCACAACAATGAACTGATCAATCAGAGCGCACCTCCAGGGGGGCTTATGGGAAAAGCAGTCCTCTCGCCACACACGGCCATCGCCAGCCTGCTGGATTAAAGGGATACTTTGGGATTTTGAGAATTTTGCCAACTCACCCAGTCAGGCCAACTGATGTATACCATTTTTGTGTCTTTGCGTGCAGTTGTAATTGCTGGTTGTGAAATAGGAATTTGTAATAATCAGTAAGAATTTTACCGAATTTTACCAAATCTCAAAAATGTAGGTACTTCATCTAACTCTGGGCAAGTTGGAAAATGCATAAAATCTCTAAATCCTCAGATATCCCTTTAACACACTAGTATTGGTGCATGTCTGTTTGCACACAACAGCCAGCACCAATGGCCTAATTCATTCATTACTGACCCCCCCCCCCCCTCTGTTTGCTCACATGGCTGATTAATTGTTCTAAGATGCTACTTCAGCGCAACACGGGGATTAAAAAGATGCAAGCCCCACATCTTCCTTACAGATCTCCTTCATATCCAGGATGACACCTCTGATCAGGCTGCCGTGCTGAACAGCCTGAAGCTTTATAGATTCAACAACCAATACTGAACATATTTGCGGAGTATTTCTGATCTTACCTTGGGTTGCAATGTAATGATTTGGTCTGTGGTAGCCCTGAAATTCAAAAGAGAAAAATATAAACGCATTACAATTATCACAAAGGAATGTCAAAAAAAAAAAAAAGGCTTGAACCTCAAAAGGAATGCAGGATAATGTGTGTATTTGTTTATTTGAGGGAATAAAATTCAGAGCTGAAAACTCTTAAATGAATAAATAATTAAAAACCAATGACAAAATACAAGGACTATTCAGCTCTCGGCAACTATAAAGTAAGCCAGAAAATGGTGCTAAAAGGCATGTATTCTTAAAAGATGACAACAGGACAGCAACTACTTTAGCATCCCTCGTGGAACCCTCCTTTCAGATTTCTTCGCCGTTGGTTCATTGGAAGTGTACCTATATACTTTCAGTGGAGAAAATAATCTATTGAATAACGGATGCGTTACCCTTTCATTGCATATTGTGTGGCTCTTATCTTTGCAATAGGCTCAATCTCTGAAGGATTAATGTAATCCCCCTAACATTTCATTCCTAAAGCATCTTGCATCCTACCGAAGCCTCCTATACAGCGTGTGAGGATTAGCACTAGTGTAAACAGAGATTCCCGCTTTCAAAGTCGGCACCATTGTCTTCATCTGGTCCAGAACTTTTCACGCCATATTTAATTGTCCTCAACTGCAATCAATGTTTGCAGGGAGGAATTTCAATGAAACAGGAGAAGGAAACGTCATCCCTCTCCTCTGTGATACGGAGGGCTCCGTCTCCCTGGGCTGTGACTGCTGAGCTGGTTGTTTTTAATGGACTCTGCTATCCTTATCGGGTTGGTCTAGGTGTTTACCCCCCCAGTTCTACACGCTATCCAGGAATCCCCACTGGGGGAGCGCACGTGGCCAGGAATATGAACTGAGGATAGAGTTAGTTAGCGTGAGGCTATTAGGAGAAGGGTTTGTTGGCTCGTCACGCATTCTGTTTGATCATCATCGTTGGAAGAAAGGTTTAGACTTTTGTTTTGATATTCTACAAAAACAATCCTATTAATTGGGATATTTTGTGCTCGGGAGACGTGCAGTGCTAGGCCTCAGATTTCACTGACCGACTATGCACACACACACACACACACACACACAGTCAGTGGCCCACAGGCACTCACATGAGTGCACACTCACCCAGATCAGTTTGTGTTAGGTACGCAACAATACACTTGAGTTGTGTTCATGTGAATGATCAAATCAGTATGTGAGACAATACAAACGCACGTGGAACCCGGCTACAGAAACACTGAGGGTGCAGACAGAGACAGCAGGGAGATGGGGTGCACAGATGTCTTCATGGCTGCGCTCCCATGGTTAGTTTACTGTTAGCCTTCTAGGATCAGGCTATAATTATCCATTTGCAAATGAAACACAACACACAGACAGTGGACACACGTGTGCATTCACGCATACCCAGGCACCAACACGCATACCCAGGACCCGACACGCATACCCGGGCACCGACACGCATACCCGGGACCCGACACGCATACCCGGGACCCGACACGCATACCCGGGCACCAACACGCATACCCAGGCACCGACACGCATACCCAGGCCCCGACACGCATACCCAGGCACCGACACGTGCCAGGTCTTATTCATTGTAACTTCTGAGGACGTCACTGAGGACCATGTCAGTACCTCTCCAAGATGTTCTCAGTGAATTGTTCTGACTAACCCTCCACGACAAAACAACGGCCCGTAAAGTGACACACACAGACACAGCGGTAGATGAGCTGTGGAGAACCACAACTATAACAAGAAGTAAAAACCGACACAACAAGGATTAAGAGATTTCTGTGACGAGGGCTTGACAACGAGGACGGTCGCTGTCGTAAAATCATCACTATCTATCTCCGAGCCCCCCTCAGACGACGCCTCCGACATGAAGACACGATGTGGCGGTGTGCAAATTATTTACAGGCCTCTCACGTTTAAAAAGGGACAAAGTTGTTCAACCTGAGCTGTGAAATGCACACTCATCTCCAGTCGTCTCAGAAGTAGAGGCGGGTTAAGGGTGCCAGTGTTGCTTATGGCTAATGACAAGTAGTAGCTCAGCGCGGAGGTGGAGGGGGTGGGGGATATGAGGGGGGTGATAAGTATGCACAGAGAGCGGTTGGTTGCCGTGGCACCGGGCCAGCCGGTTGACGGGAGAGGAAAATAACATTGAGTCAGGCAACAGCAATAGCCGGCAGCGTAAACAAGGGGCGGGCTCCTAGAAGGTGCCCGGTCACCTGGGAAACCAACAAGAGAACATATGTACTGGATGTGGACACAGGCCGTCAAGCCGGACCCACTGGCCAAGCCCACACCGGGTCAAATGCATATTCTCACATTGAAACAGACACCGATGTTTGCCCTCGCTATTCAGAACATTTGGTTGGTCACCTCATCTGCAACGACTTCCGAAGGCCCTTCACGAACAAGTACACCCCGATTCACCGCCATTTCCACAGAAAGGTGGCGAGATCAACGTTGCACAGCCATCTCGGGAGGCCCTCTTCCAGCCCCGGGTGTGTACAGAAGCTTAGGGTTTCTGGACACCGTGGCAACCTCCCACACACCAGGCGCCATGGCGGCGGGGCGAGCTGCTGGCCTCTGGTAGCACACGGCATCGCAACGTGTGTCAGAGGGTCTGTATGCTGCCTGCTTACCGAGGCCCCGCTGTTTGTGTTTACTCACACGTCCCACAGCGTGGGCTTGGGTACCGCCGGGGGCTCGGGGAAAAAGAAAAAAGAATCAAAGGAAAACTTGCAGAGGAGGCGACCGGATCGATGCTGGTCTCTTTAACTCCCCTCTTTCTCTCTATATTCCATTCTGAGTGGGAACAGGAGAGCGGGGTGATATAGGTGATGGGACTAGCAGGTTTAGCACTAGCCTGATCATCATCATCATCATCTCGTTCCACGGGAGAGCTCTGGGCAAACACACACACACACACACACACGCTGGCTGACCTTTAAGAGCGAGCGCTAGCTGGTGTTGTACTTACATCCACATAATTTGCATTAATGTAATCGGAGCTCTGCTCTCCCTCGATGGCCTGCAGCCGAACGCGGGAGTGATCATCTGCGGGAAGAGACAGGACGGAGAGAAAACAAGGCTCAGATAAGTCATGTTAATGAGAATGATGCAAACGTTGCCAGGCCATCCCTGTGGAGAACAGGGACCACAGAGTTTAATGTCACACCGCGGGAGTTATTCCTCTGGGTTAATAAGATCCAGCGCCCTGCTCAGTTGCCAGTCAACAGGTGTGCAGATTAACTGGTGCTCTTCAGGTCCAGTTAGGTTTTAGCCGCTGTTGAGACTCAAACCGAAGCAACCTGGGTCCAGTGAGAGCCCACATCGACAGTCGGGTGCTCCCGACAACGAGCTTTGGCAAATCAACCGCTTGCGAAGTGTGCCGCTACTTCATCACAACCATCAGAGTACAGATCGCTGTTATGGAACGTCTGTCCATTAGTCCAAATAATTCCACATGTATAATAGAAGAGTGATTCACTCTGTCCTATCTGTTTCTCCGTTTGTAGCGAGGAGACAGTAACTCCCTCGGAGTGATTTATTCACTGTGATTATTACGGCCGGCAGGAAACTGTCAGTCCACCCAAAGTGCCCTGCAGCTTATTGGAAGCCACACTGCGAGCAGCACTGGGATTGGTCGGTTGCTTATTTGCAGGGACAGGATGTGTCCAAAATGGTATGGCTGTGGAAACGACTGGGGCATTCATCGCATCAGGGGGACATGGGGTGGCTGGGAGGGAGGAGTATGAACAGTTGGGTGTCACCCTAGGCCACGTTTCAAGCTCAGAATTAAAACCGTTCCCAAGTCAGGACTCATTTTCATAATTGCAAAGGCAATTAGTACTGCATGTCTGTATATGTATGAGGCAGATTAGATGTCACTGGAGTGAAGATCACAGCTTCAAGCCAACATTTCCAGGAAAAATATGATAGTGCAGCTCAGCTTAACGTGATCCGAACTCTCAGTTGCGCTAAACTACAGGAATAACAACACGACCTGAGAAGCCGAACTGAGAGAGACTTGGCTGACGACACGAACACACACCAGACGTCACCTACATGCAATGATGTTTCCATATCTGTTCTTCATCCGGTTCTCATCCTTCTTGGCAGAGTCCCACGGTGCAGACTGTCCTTCAAAGAAGCTCTGCGGAGGAAAAGAAAGATATAGAGAAACCGAGGCGAGAGAGCGAGAGGGAGAGAGAGAGGAACAGAGGGATGAACTGTTAAACAGGAGGACATGAAATGTCTGAAAGGCTGGAGGTCAGCTCTTTAAATGACAGCACAGTTCAACCAGAGATACTTTGCGGTCAACAGAGGAGACATTATTAAAACTAGAAATATATATCGAGATCATTAATAGACATGAAAGGAGGAAGGAGAACATTCGTCGGGGAGCGATGTCAGGGAAGGTGCCCATTAGGCCCAGCGAAGGTGCCCATTACGCCAGGGCTGTATCCAATCAGAATCTATGTCACCTCACAGAGGTAAAAAGCCAGTCCCGCACAAACCGTACCCACGAACAGTACTCTTCTGAAGGAATACTCCCCGACAAAATGATGAAATAGAAGAATACATATACATACTTTCCCCGGCCTGATGCATATACATACTTCTCCCGGCCAACCAAAAAAAAAGAAAACTCTTGCTTGAGTAGATAACCTCATGAATAATTCATGCTAGGAGTTTCTTTCCATTCTGATCTTGCAACGGGGACACGCAATTACGAGCAATTATGAAAATCCACGTCAGTGGTAGAGGGGTGCGGGTGGATGTTGGTTCTCTAACCAGACGGGTGGGGGGGTTACTCTACAATTCAATGTCTTCTCCAGAGACCCTTCACAACATATAACGTCTAAATAGGTAATAATGACATGTGGTTGTTTCTTCGCATCCAGTCGGTGTTCTTTCCAATAACCCTTTCTCTCAGAACCGTTAGACAATTCGTCCGATTGGCTCTGAGTGCTTTGCACGGAGCCACATGCTTCAGCCTCATCCCTCTCTTGCATTTCTCGCCCTCAATTACATAATGAAACAGAACTTGGTTTGTGGACGACAGCAAGCCTTGAGCAGCGGTCTGAGTGGTTGATGGCATGCCGTGAGATCCCTGAGGGGAAGCGACGGCTACAGATGCACAAAGGGACAAAAGGAGTACAGCGACGTCCACTAAAGACTGGAGTAACCGATAGTCCCTGAAAGCTGGTGACTGGGATGCACAAAGTTGTTATTTTTAGTGCAGGTGAACTCTGTCCTTTGAGTTACAGTTTGTGGCGACACCTTTTGACCAAATACCAGCACTGTCACATGACCTTTTTCCCAGCAGCTTTGAAGAAAGTGT
>JACXGK010002918.1:0-40833 GCA_016801125.1 Novumbra hubbsi
CTGCCACCTACACCCGACTCACCCAAAAGCCCCTGCCACCTACACCCGACTCACCCAAAAGCCCCTGCCACCTACACCCGACTCACCCAAACGCCCCTGCCACCTACCCCCGACTCACCCATACACCCCTGCCACCTACACCCCCTGAAAGACACCATCTTCGGAGCTGAGTGTGTTCTCAACCTGACATGATGACACTGGCATTCATGCTGCTGTGCCATCTACACACACACACACACACACACACAATCTCTTCTGATTAAGAGAGCATGGATGAGGGGCTCATTCAATGCCCTCTGGGAGGATGCTTCTGAGATCATCATCATAGCCCAGGGTCACACTACTGTCAACACACAGACTAACAGGCGGAAGAAGCAGCTCAAGTAACATGAGATTGTCATTACATTTCGGTCAGTCTGTATGTGTGTGCGTGTGTGTGTGTGTCTCAACAATGTGATTGTTTGCCACACATAGAAATGACTCTTGTTCAAATGTTAGATATTAGATATAGAAGATATTAAATGCATAGAAACAGAATGAGTCCTCATTTCAGTGATATTTTGTAAGTCCTTCCATATGTCCAGGTATATTAACTTAACCGAGTGTTCAGCTCCTGGTGACAAGATCTGCCCATTCGGTTTTTTAACCAACTGGTGGCTGTAGTACTTCAAAAGGCAGGGTCCTCGCGGGCGATGCCCATGTCCTCACCAAAGCCATAATGACACGGATAAGTAGAGATGGGAAATCGATCAACGCACAACATACGTCCTAATGACCAGGCCCGAACGCTCACAGTGCATTACGTGACGGTGTCAAATGAGACTGCTCTATCATTCTCTATGAACCTCTCTCCAGTAATTCCGTTTTGTTTAGAGTGACCAAAGCTGAAACACAAAAATAAGAAACCTCTCAAATTAAACGGAAGTTTTAATGCCAAAAAAAAAGGAAAAAAGTAAAAGGAAATAAGTGATGATGGTCTAATTGATATGAATAACATCTTAACTGATCGCGAGTAGTAATTTGCCCACTAGTATAGCCTACAGAATCAGGTCAGGACTTGGCTATTGTGTAAACAAGATATGTTTCAAACCACAACGACCTCATCCGAGAATGGAATTCCAGTGCGGGCATTGTCAATTGGCCGCGGACGCGCCAACTTCGCGAACAGCTGAATTGTTTTGAGCGAGATGGTCAATTGGGGCAACGTCCAGAACTCTGGGCGGGCACTCCTGCAGAAAAGTATATTTCCAGGTCGCAGAGCATAGCCTACAGTATACAGTGTAACGTTGGCAAGAACGCTGGCTAGAGTAGCGAGGTGTTTCACCACTATTCGCAATTTCTATAACTGCAGTTCATTCCACAGCCGGAACCGACAGAACCAACGAAGAAACTCAACCGCATGCTTTCGAAGCTAAATGAGAGAACGTAGTCATTTTTACCAACCTGGCAAAGCGCGAGGACTTCTCCTGCAGGCTGTAGCAAAGCACTGATGTTCGGAGTTGGTCACAGTCAGTCAGACAGCCGTGTGCTCTCTCTCTCCCTCCCTCTCCTCCTCTCGCTAGATAGTGCTGATGTTTTCACTTCCTTTTTCTCCGCCGTCTGCTGGTTGGCTCCTCTCTTCCGAGGCTCGAGCAGCGACGAGATGGACGCCGACCAATTACAACACAACAAATCCTGACAATTGAATGGGACGACTTGAGCTTCCCACCCAGTTGATGTGTGGTAATGGCAATTCACATATTCAACCATTGAAGTCATTTATTTTTCGGCGTGGGCCCACGTCAACCGGTGTTTCCACAGCACAGTCCGATCATCTGCTATTATCTGAGCACAGTTCAGGAGCAGTAAACACGCATTTCTCTGCAACCAGGACATCTGCTATTGTCTTAAGCAACTTACAAACTTTAATTCGGTTTAAAAACGCTTGGAGACATGGTGATCTTGGGTACGTATCCCTGAATATTAAGAATTGAAATTAGCAATGTCATGAACCTTCTGGGCGCAGGGAAAGATGAATTTAATAATTCAGATCCATTGATTAATTCATACATATTATATCGGATAGCATCTGGGTATGGGGGATAATAGCTTTTGGCACAAGATTAAGTAAATTGGGCATAGGGAGCTTTAGTGAGAAAAGGGGTACACTAAGTTTGGTTGGGCATAGATCCTTCAGTATATATTACTTTTATCTGATGAAATCCTGTTTAAGTGCATTGTTCGCGATTATGGATTTTCTGCGCCTCTTTTAGGGAGACTATAACTGATAATTATGCGATCTTGCATAGGTGACAAAGGGGAGTGGGAGAGGATGAGATCAAGCACAGGTAAAGCACAGGTAAAGATGACAACAGAAGAACAAATGGACGAGGACAAAAATGTAGTCTGTAGAGCACAGTCAGTACCGGACTTTTATTAACATCATGTCGTATCTAGGCTACCCAGCGAAAGAGATGGAGAGAATAAGAGGAAAGGAAGAAAAATACAGAGAGGAAGACATCACAAGAGTGAGCTGAATGTGCCTACGGTGCCATTCAATCACTACTCCCCACATTACAGCAGTAGGACTAATTCAAACCCGTGTGCCCCGACCTCCCGCGTGGAAAATAATTTGGGTTAATAGTGGTGGTCCAACACCCCCGCTCAGAAAGACGGTCTGTGTGACTGAGCGCCGCGGGTTCCCGCCTGGAACCAGATAAACCTAGATGAATGAAGCCATGCAATTAATGCAACAGATCAGTAATCCACGGCGTTGCGTAATGTATTTGATTGATATGGGCTTTCACATTATGTAGCCTAAAAATAATGAATAAATAAAAAAAATATTCTTGCCCACCAAGAGGAATGGAGTGAATCAAAACCACAAGCCTAAAAAAACCCTGCATGATCCAGACATCGATGTCAGAGCAATCTAAAGATGACGTGTATAAACCTTTCAATTTGAAGCGTTATAAAGCATTTCTGCCACAAAAACAGCCCAGTTTATGTGAACAGTGTCCCATGTGTACACTCTGAGGGGGGGAAATAGAATGAATACATCACCTCTTTCGGTATAGCTGTGGTTGAGTGGTTTTGGAGTCAGGTCCAGAAATGGATAGGACCCTTGTACTTACTACAGGGGATCTTAAAAATACAAATCCATCAGTGTGGCGTATGATACTATGTTTTTTTTCAGGGCAACATTGGTAGAAATAATACACAAAGATTTGAAAACCTTGTAAGATGACACTGTGAAATTGAAGGATTCGTTGCACCTGGAAAGCCCCCTTGGGCCTGAGGCCTGGCCGGACCAGTCTCTTGGACGAATGGAGCTGGATACCGCAGCGAAAATGAGCAGCTATAAAAAGTTGCCAATTGAGTTGTCGTCGATTTGTCTTTGTGTTTTGGTTTTGTTACATTAAAAAAAATTGTAATAAAGAATGTAAGTCTTATAATAACAGAACAACAAAAACAATACATCTGACCTGTCAAAGGGGATGTTACCATAGCTACAGTCCCTGTCATCTGGACATGTGTTGTGCTAATAGTCCATGTTAGGTTCTAATGAGATGACACTTTGTAGTGAAACAAAATGGCGACACAAGCAGACATATAGTATCCTAATTGTCTTTAACATCCCTGACCTAAAGACTGCTGATCTGCCTAACGGGACCCAGGCGGTTGTCTAGCCCCATAAGACTAAGGGGTTTAACATAGAGGTTTTCAGGCTCTAACTTTTTACTAAAGCAGCAAACGAGAGCATCCCTCTGAGCAACATCCTCGGGGAAAGTCATCTAAGAGATTCGTGTCCGTCTCCGCAGGGAGAGGAAGGGGACGAGATGTGAGGGGCAGCTGGGACACAGTGTTTTAATGCCGCTGATTTATCTGGCCTTTGGCCAAAGAAACACAGACTGAAAAGGAGGGAGTTGCCGTGGAAATGGGGATAAGAAGAGGGGATGGGGGGAGAGATCAAATGAAGCTTTCAGTTACTAGGAAACACATGCACACACACACACTGATGCAGAAATAGACCTCTTTGCACATAAAATGCAGAAACCATTAGGACGCTAATCTGAACCTAGGAACGTCTTCATTCTGTGAAGGACTGCTTAAACAGTCCTGTCATTGAGGTCAAAATAGACTGCAAATATTTCTAGTCCTCCCCTATTTCTTATGGCACACGTCTCTAAATTAACCTCCCAGCTGGATCACAGTGAAGCGAAGCCACGTGGGTCCTGTTAGGTCCCGAGGTGAATGGGGTTCATTTGCTGCTGGATGTGCTGTTGGAGGGACAGCAGGGGTCACTCTTTCTCTGGTCTAAGGAGATACCAATGTCCCAGGGCAGTGATCGGGACATTGCCCTCTGTGGGGTATCATCTGTCCAATGGGATGCCTTTTTGGGACTCGGTCACTAAAGATTCACAAAAGATACCAAGTAGGTTTGGTATGTCAAATATTCCTCAGATCAGATTTACTGGAACCTCCTAATTCACAGTGATAAATACCACTTAAAAAGCTCTTCAAATTGAAATTACTAGTTGTAAAGTAAAAAAAAGTTTTCCCAATTGTGACTTTGCATCACTGATATTTAGCCTTTTGACCCAATATAATAATGATGTCTAGCAGGGCATCCCTAGCACACTTAACTATTAGCGATCTTATAAAATTAAGATGGCTAAATAACAATTCGCCTGTCCCCAAAGCACATCAAATTTCCAGACAAGCGCTCGAAGCCTGGCTTAACCCCGCTCTGTGCTAAATGTTCAATTTGGCCAACTACATCCCTCCCCCTCCTGCATCTGCATGGCTACCGTGCATGTTGTCAGTCCCTGTGCCAAGAGAGCCGTTCAATTAGATGGGAGGGGTGTTCCACACCATCACTACCCTGAAAATATTGCAGATTTGTGTTTCACCTGGAACTGTGAGTAACCTGCAGGCACGTCCCAAGTGATGCGAACAAAACACCTCAATAGGACGGGAGGAACTACGAATTCCAAACCAGCCCACGCCAGCTTGCTGGGTGCCCTCTGCGGTGACGTGCCGCAGACTCCCGGAGAGAAGATCAACCAAGCCCACTTCGTCTCAAGTCTCAGAGACGCTTGTGACACCCGGTAACGCGAACCAGTGCACTCTCTCTCGTGTGAAATTGCTCAAGCTCAAAAATCACCCAGTATGACATGAGATTTCACGTCACGCGGAGGAAGCGTTGTTGCAAACAGCAGGACGGAGTCCACTGCGAGGTCCAAATGACCCCTACACTCTGTCATCCTCTTTCCCTCAGCTTGTGCACACCAGTATCAACGATGGTACAGGGTCAAGGATTACCCCCCTACCCAAGAATATTAAGAGTTAGACCAAAAAACTGGATTTGTTTGGACCCATACTAGTAAGTAATACTGTCTGGCCGTAACCAGCGTAGCAATGGACTGAAGATTTAAACGAGCCATATACTGTGGGCCAGACAGAACTACACCGGCCATGCATGGATGATTCAACATTATTTAAAAGAAAATATATATATAGATAGAAATGACACACCAACACCTAATTTATTTTTGTTTTGTTTCTACCATGCAGGTTCATAAATGTGAGAAAAATAGCCTTGACCCACAAACACAAAGAACACCCAAAAATACAGTCTCTTCCACTTTAATACAATATGTAAATTCCAAACTCAATATAATCTAAATAGTATGTACTGTACTAGAAATTCTAACAGTAGCCGTTTATGGGGATAAATGATGCAATTTTACCACCTAATTTCTTTATGTAGGCATACAATCAAGTTATTTGAAACTCTACGTTTGAAAGGAAAGCCGGGCAAACCGGCCAAGAAAAACACTTTCTTCAACAACATGCCCTGCCTTCTCAACGGATCTCATTCAGAAACATGAAATCAAAATCCCCCATAACAGCTTCAACGCTTCTGGCTCTCTGAAACCCCCCCCGTCCCATACCCAGTGTCGTCACGGCTAAGTCACATTTCCGAGGGGCCTTCATTCAATCCGCACTGAACGCCCATAGATCCGATTCTGTATGATCTAACAGCGTAGAACTCCTGATTAACTCAAAACATATTTGAGGGAGGGACAAGCCGTGCATTATTTACAGAGTCAGACGGAGAGAAGGGGAAGTGAGAGCCGAGGGCCGGGGGAGGTTTCTATTCTGCACTGTGCATGAAGAGCCCCCTTGAGGTGACCCTGGGGCGGTGTGCAAGAAGCGCCCTCTCTGCCGACGGACGGACAAGACACCGCAATGCAGCCCTCTCCCCCTGCTGGAACACTGCAGGCAGGTTCCCACGAGGCTCAATCTGACTCAGAACAGTCACTCGTTTTCGAGGACTTGTGCTTCCTCTTTTTCTTCCTCTTCCTCCTCTCCTTCCCTTTCTTCTCCTTCATCTTCTCCTTTTTCTTGCGTTTCCTCTTCTTGCGGTCCCCGGTGGCCGATGAGGAGGAGGAGCCGTCAGAGGAAGTGGTGTCCTGTAAGAGCTGCTGTAGCTGCTGGATCCTGGAGAGATGCAGATAGGGGGTGGGGGTGGAGAGGGGAATTTTTATTTAGCCAATGCTCTGTGCTTTACTACCTGGTGGCTAGTGGATAGTTATCTTCAATACAACAATGTGTTATACTAAAACCAGGTGTGGGTAAATTGATACAATGCAGTACGACAGGAACAAATTACTTTCATTTGTGCTTATAACAGTGTTGCCTAAGCAACCCAACAGGCGGTTGGTTTTATGATGACATTGCTGAAGTATGCAAAAACACTGCTCAATAAGATTGAGCATATCAATCTGACCAGTTAGGAAGCATTAGGAGCGACTGTGAATAAGTGTGACCTGTTTTGGTGCAAATAAGTTACAACAGGTGCACAGGAAAGGAGAGAGAATGTTTTTGCAGGTGGTGGCCACAGACAATTGCCCTGTCCATATCCTCCCGGACTGATTCTTCTCCAGTTTTGCTAGTGTTACTACTGGTATCATGAGGCGGTAGCTGCAGCCCCTTCAGGTAGCACAGGTAGTCCAGCTCCCCCAGGACGTGACATTCACACATGCTGTCGCAAGAAGGTTTTCGGTCTACCCAGTACAGTTTCAAAAGCACGAAGTAGATACCAGGAGACTGGTCTTGCTGAAGTACAAGTAAATGCATCCAAACGCATTAGCTGAAGCTTCATCATACAAGACAATGACAAGGTTGAGTGGACATGTTGATCAGCAAACTTAAATCCAGTTGCATAGGCCTTGATTTGGCAGCAACTAGATTCAAGGCAAAAACATCCGAAAACGAACATCAACTGAAGATGGGTTCAGTAAGCGTGGTGGAGCGAGGGGAAATAAGCCAAACATCTGGTTTGCAGCCTTCAAGCAGCCGTCGCATGCAAAGGATATGCAACCAAATACTAAACCAAAGTGTAATTCTGACCTTCATCTGTCTCAATATGAAAAACATATTGTCATTTCTAAACGGCGAGACACTGTGTACGGAAGAACTCTCAAATGAAAGCAAAGAACATTTGAGGCATTTTATATTATAATCCTATCGCATTGTTTATTTTCCAATCCTAACTTTCACACTACAGAGCATTACCCAGGAGAGGATACGCGAGCGTTCTACTACGCCTTTAACAACATCTGCCATATCGTGTAAGCAGACAAAATGCTGAACTCAATTTCTCAATCCAATATGGCGCGTGCACTATCTCAGCTTCTTCCACATCCCATTGGACGGTAAAGCCAGCACGTACCATTTACTAGGATACATTGTATACCCATGCCCACTTAATGATCTTCGAAACGCTGGGATCTCGGGGGTGTTCCATTGTTTTTTCATGCGGTGAAGCCTTAGACCAATCACTTGCTTGGACAACAGAGTTATTTTAATGTTATTGGCCACATCAGATTACCACTAAAGCCTTGATCTCACCGGTAGCTTGGGGCGACTCATTCTTTTGCGTCATTTCAAATGAAATATTCTTCATGGAGCCTGAACAGCCAAACACCCTAATGGAATTTCATGTTTCAAAAACACTTCACACTTCAAACCACATAGGTGGATTCAAATCAGATTCCAGGCAATGCGTTGAGATGTCTCCGTTTTTCAATTTCAATTATAAATCGGTCTATAACACAACAAAATGTGAAGAAGGGGAACGGACTGTCGATTAGAAGACACTACAGGAGAACATGATAGATGTAAGAAAGAAAGAATGAAAGGAGTGAAAGAGGAGTAAAGTCTAGAGGGAAAAAGTTTGTTTCAGGCAGCAAGAGAAGACACACCGTCTATGTAACTCAGCAAAGACCAGATCAAACATCAAAATGTCCAAACTGCCTGAGAAACACAGAATTCTTTAATAAAAGACGAATGAGTCATCAAGAAACCTGAATGATCAAACAGATCTCAGACGGAGACATCCATGTTGTTTGATTAGCCCATTGATTTGGTACGCTGAGGGAGGAAGCTAGAACAAGTGGCCAGAGACTAAGAAACACAAGCCAAACTTCTCTGTACTTTCAGGCACTTATTTAAAACTACAGAATGAGAAAGGAAAATGGACCACATATTTGTTCAAATTGTAAAGTTCGGGAAGCCTAATGGATCGACTCTTTTCCTACGTTCCTGTCAAATAAACCCAGAATGTGCCTGAAAAAGATATTTAAATATACAAAATTACAAAGTAAATCATGTATCTAATGTAAAATGATAGGCAGTTGTGTATTAATTACAGTGGATAATGTAATTCTACAGAGAAATGGGTTGGCCTGTGTCACAGCACTACAAGTGAAACAACGACTATGGGGGGGACAGTGCAAACTGTCAGAATAACTTAAGGGAATTTCCAGCCATATCAGAATAACCGTTCACAAATTACAGCCCTGTTATGTCATGATTGCCAACTTGACTTGCACAGACACGCACACTTCTTTGGTCCTCATGTTGTCAGACTCCAAATGCAAATACAGAGCCTAGAATCAAGACTTCACATGGACAGCTCTACCTTATACTAATGATGCAAACAAACACACCTGTCTTATAAAACACAGCAGAGAGGCCAACAGTCCATCTATCATTGAGGCAAATAAAAGTTTATATTAAACTACCCATAGCCATCTCAGGTGTTCTGTTATAGCACCAAGACAACCATCAGAGTCTAGGTTTAATATATAATTGGATTATATAATATAATTTAAATTAAAATAAATGTTTAACATTTTGCTAGGTTTTTGGACTGGTCTGATTCCACAAAAAAAGAATAGCAATTGGTTTTCTGATTCAGTCGGTCTACAAATCAAGTAACAGCCTGATCTACAGGAGAAGAGATTCCTAATCAGCAGCAGAAGATTGGAGTTTGTTTACTTGGCCACAGCTTAGCATCCACATCGTTGATAGCAAAACAAAGGGAATCAGCAGGTCCCCTGTGAACGTGGTCCAAAATAGCTTGTCTAAATCAATGGTGCATGAGCAAGTTGCAGAGACTCTGTCCTCCAAGTGACCCCAAGCCTCAGACTTTAGACAACATCCACCATGACCAACCTCAATAGTAAAGGAGACCACCTATTAAAACAATTATGAAACAGACGGTCAGGTGACAGAGTTGTATAATTTTTGTTTAAAATAGAGCAGGTACCTGGTTTCTTTCTCATTTCTTTTGTTTTCTCGGATAAGGTCGTACATTGGGTCTTCGTGTGCCTGGAAAAAGAGGACAGTTTGCTAAAGACATTCACTGAATCACGCACATCGCCGACACCCCAACAACACCACGAGGTACATTCTCATTCAGGTTTTGGACAGGGTCATTTCAACAAAATCGACTGCCCGATGCAACTCTCCTCTCTGCGGAATCAGCATTTTATAAAACCGTTTGAGAAGCAAACGAACGTATGGAAATACAATACACTTGCACTTATGCTAATCCTTGCAGTAAGCAGTGTAGCGTACACATCCACAGAACAACGGCACAGAGAATCTGCTGAGGAGTCCAGAAGCAGACGGATAGGCCATCCTATACACTCAAAGCCAAATGTGTTTTACAGTCAAGCAAATATAAAAGGCAGTATCCAGCTGCATCAAACAAAGATGCTCCTAGTGCAAGGCAGACCAAGCAAGAACACAGATGCCTCGGCACGGTCCTCGGTTTAGGCCAAGAGCGGCGGTCTGGGGAACTCTGTCGTTCAGTCAAAAGGACTGTCTCGATTGGTTAAAAGATGGACGACACTCACCACTCTGAACTGCTCCAGCTTCTGGTTGCCTTTGATGAAGAAGGGACACTCTCGATCGCCCGTCCTGTGACCGTAGCGCTTACATCGCCAACCTGTTAGCGGAAGAACAAGGTCATGAACCACACCACATACACGTCAACCGCTATTAGTTTGACGTGTTACATGTTTATGGCTTGAAACTTTTTTGGACACCACTTAATGCATCGTCTGTTCCTTCACTGCGCCTTCTAGGCGCAACTCTTTTAGGCACAAAAGTGAACATTGTTACTCCTTAGTTCTTGCGTCGCTAATAGTGCCTTCAAGCTAAAGTTATCACAAATATTTTATAGAGATTTTGCCTAAAATGTTAGATACCCATGCCAATTTTGGGTGAAAAATGCTAACACTCCAGTAAATACTTAAATTATCGGTGGATCAATCAAAACACTTACAACTATTCAATCAATAAAATATCTGGTGACAAAACAGTGTTTTTTAACCTCTGAGGAACAGCGCAGAACCACACTCATACCTTTGTCATTTTTAAAAATGTTAATTACAGACGACCTTGAGGAAATGTAGAATAGTGAGGTAGAGGGCGTGCCGCATCGGTTCCTGAAAAAGTGGTTTAAACGGCTAGATAACCTCGGGCCACAGAAGTGACATTCCTGTCAAATTCAAATCATGACAATTGTTTCCAGCCCTTACAAATCGAAGAAAAGCATGCCTGTAACTCAACACAATGCTTGTCCAAAAATCTTCCAATTTGGAAACAAACGACAAAATAAATAAATGTGCCAATCCGAGCACCAGGATGTGATTAGTATGTTCCATAAAAACCAACAATTACTTATTTTTCTTCAAATCTTTGAAATGACTGTGAAATGAATGCGGAACAACAATGAGAGTATTTGTTCTTTGAGGGGAAAAGCAGAAGAGAAGTTTCGCTACCATCTCTACCCCCCACTTCTCTGTTAACACTTTAGTGGCCTACCTATAATTTCCAATGTCAAAAAACACCTGTCAGCAATTGTAGTCTAAAATCGCACTAATAAAGGGTGGGTCTCCTGTGACGAAGGAACCAGTATCCACCTTTCCATTACATTACAGCAGACGATGCATGAACACGGGTGGACCGATGCCATTTTATTCTGTGATCAAAGGTTTTTTTCAAGTTTTTTTCACATCAGCGTAGGTGAGATAGCTGTGCCATTGGTTCTTTTCTCCCATTATAAAAGAAAAATAAATTTTCAAACTGTATTTTGCAGCCAGTGCATGAAGGCTAGTTCTAAAAGTAAGAGGTAACACGAAGGTAGCAGTGGGCATTTCTTTGAAAACACAAAAGCAAGCTGCATAAGTTGCTGGTTTGGCACATCAGTATTCAACCGTCCTTACTACAGGAACATTAATAAATATAGCCTGGTTCGATCAGAAGTGCAGAGGGAACGTCCACTGTGATTATCAGATGGTTCTCCTTGACTTATTCAGCAAAGTGAGTCTGAGCCAGGACACTCTCAAAGGGATGGAGTATGGTAGAGGTAAGCGAAATAAAAGAAATACTATAGAAAAGCTCTCTAAACAAGTGTAGTGTAACACAGGGTTTCCCAATCCTGGTCCTGGGGACAGGAAATGGTACAAGTTGTTTTTATTTTGCCATAGCACTTACACACCCGATTCAAATAAATTAAAGTATCGATTACTTCAATCAAGTGTTCAGGGGACATTTGAATCCGGTGTTTTAGGGCAAAAATAAGTCCACCCGTTGGGGTCCCCGGGACCAAGATTGGGAAACACTGGTGTAATACATATAGGGTGCTCTGTGTTACAGCTGGTCTACCATCTAAACAGAAGTATTATACACCCACTCCTCCCAGCATCACCACAGCACTCAGTGATGTCAACAACTAACAATAGTTCATTCGTTTTTATGTGGTACAAAAGCCTGTCAGAAACAGTTTGAGAGCTTAACACCCCTGTACTAGAGGTAAATTACACTAGAATACCCCTTTACCCCGCTCAACATTTTGCCACAGGTACCATTTGGGACCACCATCGTTATTTCTCCTTGTTTTCATACTCACACTGCATCACCTTAACCTCCTTCCCCAGAGGCATCCAAAGCCCTTTGGTGGGAGCATGAGCCAGGAAGTCTCTGGCATCTTCATTTCCTGGATCAGCAGGAATACAGTCCTCCGGTTTGTATATGTCCTCCTAGAATATATACAAATATATAGTCCCTGTGTTTGAAGCAGATGTTAAAATGCCTACTAACGGACCGGGATCATGCATCTTATCTGGACTGATAAAGTAGCTTTTAAATGATTTTGTTTCGAGGATAGATGAGCTATTCCATATAACTTCATCTACCGTGATAATGAGTTATTCTATCAAAGCAAGTTCATTTAAAACAACGCATCTAGCCATACCTTTATGAGTCCAGGGGGTGGTTTTTCATAGCTGCATAGAGGGAAAAAATAAATGTTGAGAATCCATATAATAATACAAAGTGTGTTACGTTAGGTAGATATCAGGGTGCAAGAGGGATATTTATCACTGACCACCGAAAGTTAAATCAGCGTTGCTAGCATACGGCTAAATCTTAAGGCCGATCAACTACACTGTTGTGGTTTATTAAAACGCAAGATCCATACCACCGAAAAAGCGTGCTTCACTTACAACGTCTCCACGTGTTTTAGCTTTTGTACTTCTTGGCTCAGTTTTTTCGCTTGTTTCTTAAGTTTCTCAACATCGTGTTTAGATTCCTTGCGCTTTTTGCGGTCCTTTCTGTCGTCCGAATCCCGAGACCTTTTTGTGCTAGACATTGCATTGACATTGGACGATTACGTGTGAGAAATTACCCTTAAAGTTGAGTTTCTAAGAAAACAAACTCGTAGCTACTCACTTTTTAGGGGAAGTATATTCAGTACTCCTAGCTAAGGTAGGACATTTTTCAAGAACATAACTTCCTGTTTCTATATGCGCATGCATGCTATTTGTGAACGCAGCGCCGCCTGCAGGTTAAAGCGAGTCGAGCATACGGGAACCAATAACCCCTTTCCACCAGAAGATGAATATAGGGCCAATCCCAATGTCCCTTCTAAACCCTAAGACGTGAACCATCACAGACTTAATTGACGTAACCTGGTAAGTAATTGCGTGCTAGAGGCTGCAAGGGCTCAAAATGCTATAAATCAAAGCTGCCCAACCATGTTTTCTACGGTCCTGTCGGTTTTCTCTCAGGGTTGGGCAGCCCTCCTATAAATAGTAATGGGACAGTACTATAATAATGTTGTTGGATCAAATTTTATGAAAGCAAATTACACAAAGTTACACAAAATAAAAAAATATTTAACTGTTGCCAAAAGACACCTTGTCATGAAGAGATTTACCTTATTTTCCTTTTGTTTATGCAAAGAAACAATACAGCATATAGTACCTGTCAGGAAAACATACAAGTAGACGAGAGATCACATTACATTATTCTGCAATAACTGTATTTTTGTATTCTACAGTAGACTTTTTATGTGATTTGAGGGAATCAAAAAAATATACAAATACATATACATATATACATGTCTCGTTCTATTCTGCGGCCACACTGAGAAATTCATGCACACCTTGGCTCAGCCAATCGGGGCAAGCCTGCCTCCTGAATATTCCCTAAATGTTGCCCCTCTCGCATCTCCCCACACAACGTGCCAGGACAATCTTATAGCGAACTGTATGATGTACCGTCGGAGATCCGTCCTCTCCTTGCCTGCCATTACGGTGGACAAAGTCCACGAAGTCGGGAAGCTTGTGCGCTACCTACGGCGAAATATATTATGCGTGCTAATGACAAAATCACAGGTGTTTCTTCTTCCTTCTCGTTGGCGCCAAACAACCTAAGGCCCCATCTCTTATAGCGTACTGCTTCCGATACAGATAACTTCAACTTCTTATTTTCCTCTTTTAGCATCCGCACTTTGTTTTCCAATTGGGTGCTCTTTACCCTGTGGGAATTATCTTCCACCCCCAGGTGTTGGGCATTAGTGTGTGTTTTCCATTACTCTAGTCATGCTAAGCGTCTTCTCGCTGTTGGCAGAGTGAGCTAACAGCAGACGATCGTAGCCGCATGTCGTTGTTCATTGAAGTGCAGTTAGCCACACTAGCTAGTAGACTATTTTCGGACCTATCTGTTAATTTGTTTACTATCTGTTCTCTCAAAAAGTGAACGTATACAACTTGGACAACTATTTCTTTTTTTTTTATCGTGTAAATGCTTATGTGCTATTCTCCGCTCTGACCCGAGGACGTAATCAAAGCATTACCTTTAGGAACAGTGTCACATTTTGCAAAATGTAGGTATGGTGTTATTATTGAAACGTCTCATGAGCGTAATCGGTTCAAATACTTCGATCTCATGGCCAAATTAAAAAACAATGTATAATAACTACCTTGCAAGGCTGACACTGCCACAAAAGTCAAGTTCAACGGAAATGTATTGAACTAGACTTGTTGTAAGTCCAGGACTAGGCCTCACACTCGATGGAATTCTCCATTGAGCTTGTATGTTTTTCTAAGTACATCTTCACTAGTTGCATTATTTAACACTATAAAATATTAAAAATGTTTTTTATTTCTGATAAGTGTAGAAGGAATACAAATGAGGTATTTCAGGCTGGGCAACGATACAGAGACACACATTAGATTGATTTCAAACATTCATAAATTTTCTGTTAATAAAATCATTATGAATTATGTTGTAACAACATTCCAAAATGCTGTTTTACAGACATTGTGAATCATAACGGAAACAAATCATCTTTAAAGTTTAGCCTTCAACATGAATAGCAACTTAATAAAAAAAAACGAAACAAGTAAGGTTCTTGTCACCAAGCCTCTTCTAATGTAAATGACAATGCATGCGTTTCATTAGTACCATTCATGATACTCTTAAAACCATTAAAATATATTATGTTACAAAAGTCTTATGCACCTGAAAGTAGAACTAGAGTTTCTCCCAGCTGAAAAGTCTGCAAAAAATAAACTAACCAATAAACAACATAACAAGAAAAGTTTAAAAGAGAAATAAACATTAAAAAAACACTTTAAAAAGCATGAAACTTAACCATTTATACACTTGCCTAAAACAATTTAAGGGAAAAATAAATCCGGTCTCTATGAACAGAATATTTTAAAGATCAATATCTTTACAATACATTGTGCAATTCGTTGAGAACAAAATTAGAGAACAACGGTCAATGGAAACCATAAATCACTGAAGTTCATCACGGCAACTCATAATGCGACTCATTAGTGTGTATGGCTTCCACGTGCCTGAGACGGCAGATGGTGTCCTGGGGGATCTCCTCCCAGACCTGGACCAGGGCATCAGTGAGCTCCTGGACAGTCTGGTGCTACATGGTGACGTTAAATGCACCGATACGCGACGTCCCAGAGGTTCTCATTTGGATTCAGTTCTGAGGAACATGAGGGCATATGAGTGTAGACCTTTGCTTGTGAAGCGGTTCCCATCAACGCCAATTGGCACGGCGGAATCCCTGATCAACGCTCTGAGCTGACGGGGAGATGGGACGTGAAAAAGAAAATAGATCTTTACTTAATTGCATCAACAAGCGGTGCTGCAAGCACCTGTGGTGTTTGGTTGATCTGGCCTGAGGTATGCAGGGCCCATCACGTCACCGGGCGAAAGAAAGGGAGAGGGGCGTCCTCCGTGAACACCACTAGGTCCTGTTGGCAACAAGATGCCTAGAATATCGTCCAGACACATACAACAACTCTTACCCAGGAAATACGTTTGCATTTCTAAAGCTGTTTTTATTCGGAAGGCAGAAATATATTTTTAGTAAAAAAAAAAAGAAACTCCACCTCCTAATTAGGTACCTTACGTTTTGAGCTTCCTTCACCCCTCAACTTGACAGGATCACACGAAGAACTTTTAGCAGGTGCAAAACATGACAGCCTGGGTCATTATAAACGAAACCCCCAACCTACTGATTTAACCCCCCCCCCCACATGGGCCTGTCTGAATTGTTAGCAGGCCAGATAGAACCTGGGACTGGGTAACATCTGCTCTGACACCTGCTCCACCAAGGCTCTTCATAAAAGCTGAAGAATACACCATCAATCAAGACCCGCCACTGCCAGAACCCTGTATGAGTTCTGGAGATCTCCAAAGTGTCTTTGAGACTCATTCAGTACAAGTGTGATATATAATAAACCAACGGTGACTAGTATTATATCGTGGTGGTGTTCTGGCTGGGTGGTGGTGTGTGTGTGGAGGAGCTGGGGTTGTTAGCGATGAGGGGGGTGTAAGGGAGAGTGTTCGTCATTCAGAGGGAAGACAGGAAGTCTTTTAGCCCTCCCTTGCTTTTGGTTTTCTGCTTATCCTCCAGGACGAGTAAGCGCTTGAGGCGAGAGAATGTGGACGTCTTTGCCCTGGCCGGCTTGGAGGCAGAGGCAGAGGAAGCGGTGGTCTCTGTGGAAACGGATCTGGTGATACGGAAACACAGTGCTGTCAGAACCTGTTAGACACGTCCAAAGATGTCCTCGTGAATGCAAACTGTCATCTCAGTGAGACAACGCGGACATCAAACGGATGACCTGGGGGGGTGTGTGGCCTGTTTACCTTGGGGTACCACTCGGAGTCTGATCCTTGGGGCCGTATTTTGGGGTACCCACACCATAGGTTCTGTTGACAGACTGGGGGGTCTTGGGTTTGCTGGCACTCCCGGGTGTGGCGTGGCTCTGGGAGAGGGCCCTCATGAAGTCCCTGTTTACCCCGGCATGCCTCAGTGTGTTGTTGCATGTGTGGCAGGTAGCCATCTGGGAGAGGAGGGGGGCAATAGCATGACAATTATTTCCATAGAATTTTGCACGTGATGGAGGACGCGACTCAAATTCTGTTAACCGAATTTCTAAACATACGGTGTATCATTCTGGACGCACACTCGTCTCCCGGGGGGAGAAAACCCACACCTCTCTCAGAAACATCTATCGATAACGGAAAGAAAACGATAACGAACCCCATTAAACAAACGCTTTGCCCAGAGGGCTTACAAGTGTGGAAACCCTTTATTCTCGGTCGGCCACGGTGGAAGTCAAACTTGAAACAAATTATGACATGGAGGGTGGGGAGACCCAATAAACACAGCCCTGTTCCAATAAAACCCAGCAATGTGTATTTACAAGGGATCCTCCATACAGCAACAGCCCAGTGGGTAATCCAATGTTACAGAGCCTGAGTCAGCTGGTTGGATTGCCCCATTCGGTCCATCACATTGATTGCAGTGACCGGCAGTGATATGCCCTAGGTGACGCTGGCAGTGGAACTAGAGGGCTCCCTCTCTTTCTCAGTTCTCCTCACTCCTCAGTTACTCCTGCGATCGGGAGGAAGAAATCTGTTCCCTTAATAATCTCTGTTCTTTCCTAGAACGTAGCCAACGTGTAATATTAATAATATGGGCTTCATAATGTCAACACATTCCGCCACGTTGCCATAAAATGTTGTCAAATACACCTCCCAGAGCCTGTGGCTGACGACAACACTTTGTGCCCTTTAGGTGAATGCGTTTTATGACAGGCTACTATAAACAGCCGAACACATGGTCCTCTACGCTTTATGAACCTATTGCAGAACCCAAACAGAACTGGTGTCCATCCCCCAGTCAGCTAAAACCAACTCATGCAGATCACATGTTTTAGGTGTTTACTTATGTTAAGAATAACTACGAACACGATGACCAACCCCCGTTATCAACCCCACCCAACAACACGGAGATGACCGTCTCACAAACACCTCCGAAGGAAAAACAGGGAAAAATCCATAGATGCATAAAACGTAGTTTCTGTGAATACAATATTGCCAGTGCTGCATTCTGACGATGTGAGACTCACCGAGATGAAGGTAGCCATCCTGTTGCGGAGAGATTCAAACAGGTGACAAAGAAGTTCTCAGGGTATAGTTCAGAAGAGCCAGGCGGCGAAGACTGTCAGAGTTACAGTTTAGCCGAAACCTGTAACGCCCTGTCAGACCCAATTATCCAGCAAGCAGAGCTCTTCTCTGTCTTTGAACCTGAGTGACAATGCGTGTCCTTATAAAGCAGAAGGCAGCACAGAGGCCCAGCCCTCTCATCAGCTGCTCTGGCCAATCAATCAACGGCAGTTGCGGAAGGGGGCGGAGCCTGTAGATGGGTCAACACTGTTGTGATGTCAGTGACATGTCACTTCCCAAGTCAACAGATATAATACACACACACACTCCAGAAAAGTCTGGATTCAAGTGCTGGGAAAAAAGGCTGCCCTTATTTAATATGGGATGACTGACTGCTGTCGAAGCCATTGTGTTGTTTGTTTAGATTAAGCCTAATGGGAAAGTTGATCGCAGGCAGCTGATGTCACATTCACACTAAAGACACCGTAGGCCAGACAAAGATAAATATGTTTAAACATTAGTATTATGCTGGTTTACTGAATTAGCTATTGGCACAGGAACCATGTCATATACCTGCGTATATTTAGCCATCCAGTAAGACGTCAAAGTGGCTATTTTGCGCGCTAACATAACGCTGACGACATTGAAATAGAAGGTCCATACACAGACGGGTCTGCAGATCTGCAGAGGAAGTGAAGACAGCCTACTACAAACCCCCACCTGAAATACCACCACTTGCTGCAATGGCAGCGAAGAGAAACAACATTTAGGGTGAATGTGTGTGATAATGGAGCCATTAGTGCTACGTTGCGGATAGAGGTGTACTGTGATGTCATCAGCGGAATACAATCTACTTACCTACTTACAGAAGCACATCCCAGCTCTTTCAATAATAAAAAAAACACTGTCTGGAATGTACAGTACCGTGCAAAAATTACTTTAGTTTACTTGAGAAATTTGCAGAGCAGAGCATATGTAATATATATATATGACAGATATACTATGGTTATTTGGTTAAATGAGAAACATTTGAACAATGTGTATGTACACACACATACACCCTGCATATGGGCTCTTTGTCTTTTTTTAAAAAAAGTGTTCCATTTGTCTTTGTCCCATTAGTAGGAACCCTTCTTCCTGCCTCAGCCCTCCCCGTGCTGCAAACCAGACCGGGCCTGTTCTAGACTGGCATGACGGTCATGACCTTGCAGACCAGACCGGGCCAGTTCTAGACTGTCATGACGGTCATGACCTTGCAAACCAGGCCGGGCCAGTTCTAGACTGTCATGACGGTCATGACCTTGCAAACCAGACCGGGCCAGTTCTAGACTGTCATGACGGTCATGACCTTGCAGACCAGACCGGGCCAGTTCTAGACTGTCATGACGGTCATGACCTTGCAGACCAGACCGGGCCAGTTCTAGACTTTCATGACCTTGTCACTTCTAGCAGGCTGCCCACGACTGCTGGGGTGACGCCCCGGCTTCACAGGGCCCAGAAGGAGATCGGGGTTGATCAATACGGTGCCTGCACCAGCTCAACACTGCTGGTGCATCTGCTCTGAGCTCTGTATGGGTCTGTGTGGAACATGTCTATTCACTAAATGAATTGGGATGTACAGAAGGGTTCGGCTGGAAACCCCCCTCCCGAGGGACGAGGGATGCCGATGAAGACACTGACAGACACATAATGGAGATAGTGACAGACACATAATGGAGATAGTGACAGACACATAATGGAGATAGTGACAGACTGGCTTTAGATGGATTAAGATATCAGGTGGATGTTTTTCCAAAGTGAGCGACTAGCGGTCACAGCAAAACACAGTGAACAACAAACGGTCACAGTAACACACAGTGAACGACTAGCGGTCACAGTAACACACAGTTGAGGATTAGAGGTTACAGTAACACACAGTGAGGGACTAGTGGTCACAGTAACACAGTGAACAACAAGCGGTCACAGTAACACATAGTGAACGACTAGCGGTCACAGTAACACACAGTTGAGGATTAGAGGTTACAGTAACACACAGTGAGGGACTAGTGGTCACAGTAACACAGTGAACAACAAGCGGTCACAGTAACACATAGTGAACAACAAGCGGTCACAGTAACACACCGTGAAGGATTAGAGGTTACAGGTACACACAGTGAGCGACTAGCGGTCACAGTAACACACTGTGAACAACTTGCAGTCACAGCACCGAGGGTGTGTTCACAGACCAAACCTGATATGGTCAACAGCCTGATGAAGGGCAGTGCACAGACATCCTGCCGGTTGGCCCCTCGGTGACACTGCCATGTTATGAGTACCGGGAGAACGGCCAAAGGCCAGCCCTGGTTACATTACACAGAGAGGAACAGTGTGTGTAGACACCCCCTGTAACCCGTTGAACACCTACCCTCTCTGCATTAATGGAGAGCCCCTGAGTCCACTGGGTTTGTTTGTGTCTGTGTGAAAGAGTGAGTGAAGAAAAGTGTGAACTCTGTATATGGAAAGAGCCCATCTGCAGGACTGATGTGTGTGTGTGCGTTACGTAGAGATCATTCCTGCCAGTGAGAGGAGTCTGCAGATAAAAGTCATTAGCCCAGCTGGCTGGGAAGTAGAGGAGGCTGGGACTGTGGTGTGTGGGACTGCAGTGTGTGTTTGTGCGTGTGTGTGTGTGTCTAAGTACACATTGGTGGCTGAGGTGCAGGTGTGTATGTGTGTGTGTGTTATGGCAATGTTGATGTGCTGATGCAAGATGCTTAAAATAATTCCCTTCATATCTGGCCAATCCTGACACATGCAGCCTGATATAAGGTCCTTCCGTCAGAATGTAGCGGGCTTTCCTACTGCCTGCTTAAAAAGGCCCCAGGGGCATCGCTCTGCCCCCCCCCCCACCCCGGGGTCGCTTCCTGCTCTTTCCGCGTGAGTCAAAGCACACTGTTGTCTCCCGTTCCAGGCCACAGGGAAAGTAAGAATGTGCCACCTGCAGTCCGGGCGGCTCCTGGAGGCATACGAAGGTGTACGCTTGGGTCGGCATTCAAAATAAGTATGCAACGTTTGAGTCTTGAGAACAAAAGGGGAACGTATGAAAAAGACCGTCAGACGAGAGACGCAGGACAACGACAGAACCACTGTGCGTCAGATGTGACACATCTCTGAATCTCTGCCCTGCCTGGTTGTACGACCGTCATCGTTACTTCACATTTGAACGGCCAGGCGAGCCTCACACTAGACGGAATGAAGGCAGGGCAGACGCAATCATCTTTCTCTGGAAACACAGGGGCTGGCGTGTTTGGAAGGGATATTTAATCAATATTAATATAAATAGACGATATAAATAGACGAGGGCGATGCCACGTTACCACTGTGACTGACCCTCCAGTTGAGATGGTTTGTCACACTAAACACACACACGGTTTGAGCTGCCTCCAACGTCCCTCTGTAAACAACGTCTGCAGTGTTCTTCGGGATATCTGCTTTGAGAGGGTTTTCTGTTTTTGGCGGTAGTCAGGCTTCTTCAGTTCTTCTCGGTTTGTTTGAGATGCATGTCAAAGTGAAGAATCGACAACACTGCATTCCCCTGTCAGAACTGCTTAAAAGGGAACAGGCCGCGCGAGAATAGCATGTTTGTTGTGTTTGGACAGACGTGCATTCCGGAATGACATTCTGGAATGACCATGTGGGAGCTTTTGGAAACACTTCAATGTCATACATCAAACCCTACCTACATTCGTGGGCTTAATGGCCAAGTGAGCACCACCAGAAAAGTTGTGCAGGTCTAGTAAATGAGGCCACTAATCCACAAACAACCAACCAATGAAACACTGACCCGAAACAACCCCCTGGCAAAGCCGGGCTCTGTGACCATCCTCTTCTTCCTTCATCCATCCCCACCTCCTCAGGACCTCTGTCTGCCCGGAGAGGGAAAGTAAGCAGGACGGGTGAGGACGCAGAGGGAGAGTAAATCAGTCTACTGGGGGTATGGCAGCTGAGGTTCTAGGAGGTGTTGACAAAAAAACGGCCTCCCCAGGGAGGTGGGGAGGAGACAGAGGGCACTCTTCCTCTTATCTCCCTGAAGTGCCGTGTCTGCTTGGGGGGGGATCAGTTTACCCCCAAACTCGCTTCTCTAATGGGGGCTGGTGGACCTGCACGTACACAGCTGGTGAAAATCTTACACACGCTTCTATTTTTTGCCTGGGCGAGTGACCAGCGACCCTGGAAAGTGGATGGGGCAAATACCTGGGGCAATTGAAATTCACTGAACTTTTTAATGGATTTCAGGTTTCACGAAGATTATTGCTTTGAGGGCATTAGTTCTGCCTCTTCGCCAAAGGGAAACAACGAGGTACACCTACGATGTTTTTCACGAACTTAGGTGAGGTACTACGAGTGGAAATACCAACAACGCCCATTAATCACACATTACAAATGCTCATCACATAGGAATAGCTAGTGTATGTACATTATACCACGCTGTGTGTGGAGCGATAGCTAGTATATGTACATTATACCACGCTGTGTGTGGAGCGATAGCTAGTATATGTACATTATACCACGCTGTGTGTGGAGCGATAGCTAGTATATGTACATTATACCACGCTGTGTGTGGAGCGATAGCTAGTATATGTACATTATACCACGCTGTGTGTGGAGCGATAGCTAGTATATGTACATTATACCACGCTGGGTGTGGAGCGATAGCTAGTATATGTACATTATACCACGCTGTGTGTGGAGCGATAGCTAGTCGTTCACTAAAATAACCACACTCACTAACAAAGAGGACACTGACCAAAGGTGCTTATCTGGTTTGACATGAATCCAACTTTGGTCTCCATGAAATATACCAGGTCTGCACGGACTAAATACTCCCTCTGGGATCACTATCTGGATCATGGCCTATCACGCATTAATTCTGGCTGCTATCGGGATTCTGGTCTGTCATAAGCCCACCGCGGATGTGATCATTATCGTGTTCACTGTAGCCGACTGGTCGTGATAAATATCTCTCTGGCCAATCAAACTCTGACTCTCGTCTGTGATTCATATCTAACCGGCCAATCACAGGGAGAAGAGACTGATCTGGCGCTCCATTGTTATGTTCCTGCAGTCTTCAAAAAAGGCTCAATAGATTAAAGCCCAAATAAAGCGTTTGTACTTTCTTAAAATCATTAACCTCCCCTGTGTCCAATAGATCGCTGTGTGTGATTATTTCATGAAAGGTCAATGTATACTTGAAACCATTTATTAAACTGAACATCCTTTAGACCAAGAAATAGTCTGATTTTAGCCTGATCATGTGGGTGTTAAGAAACTCAATTGTAAATATTAGCATAACCAGACTTGCCTCAATAGACCTGCCAAGATCCTGCCCTCTTATCCAGATAAACAGTCATGAGTTTATTACAGGGCTTGGCAACACTAACCAACCTGAAAGACACACCAGAGGACTCCTCAACCAGGATGAGTGAACAAGCAACAACGCTTCCTCAATCTCAGGCATGTGAGGAAATGCATCAACACCACCTAGTCAAGCTACACTCAACCGTGTCGACCTGCTCATGCTGAAACAAATTGAGCAGAGAGGCTGAAGAACAAACAGCTTCTACCCTAAACCCATCTGACTGTTGAACAAGCTGCTCACGTTCCCAGTGCAGAGGCCCTTCTACAAACAATTACACAAACACCATGGAGACACACACACACACACACACAAACCCCACAGTCATTCTAAAACACATTATATTGATGAAATAATAAATAACACAATTAGCATGTCAAAACAAAGCCAAAACCAAGTATTCCTGACGTTATCCAGGAGGGTAAGACACAATTCCACTAGCGTACCTGCAAATTCCACTAGCGTATCTGCAAATTCCACTAGCGTATCTGCAAATTCCACTAGCGCATCTGCAAATTCCACTAGCGTATCTGCAAATTCCACTAGCGTATCTGCAAATTCCACTAGCGTATCTGCAAATTCCACTAGCGTATCTGCAGTTCCATTAGCGTATCTGACAACCGATATCACCTTAACCACTTAATGACTTGTCTGTTTTCCAGAACACAGCGGAGAGAGGATTAACTCTCACAAAACGAGGAAGCTCCACAGTATGAGGGCCAAAAGGTCCAGTGAAGAATTGGCCAATATATTACAATATATAATTTGTGTACAACCGTGGCCAAAAGTTTTGAGAATGATGTCAGCTGGTCTTTTTGTGGCAGGGCTGAAATGCAGCTGAAATGTTTTTTGGGGGGAATAAGCGCATTTTCATGGCAAAGAGGGAAATTTTAATTAATTACAATTCATCCGATCACTCCTCACGACATTCTGGAGTATATGCAAATTGCCATCATAAAAACTGAGGCAGCAGACTTTGTGAAAATGAATATTTGTATCGTTGTCAAAACTTTTGTCCACAGACGTCATGCAGCACGACATCCAGGAATGGCTCACCAGCACTGAGGCAGAGCCCCTGAACCTCCGCAAGAGGTCCATCTGAGCAAAGCTGAGCCTCCTGCCTCTGCCCTGCCGCCGTAACACACTCTGCACCCGGGCTGAAGCACGTCTCTTGGGACGCAGACGGATGTGGTGGTTGTCTGGGCGACGCCACTCAAAACAGAAGGGGCAGAGCTCTCTTTCAAAGACAAGCTTGGTCTTGGCTGGAGCTGATAAAGGAAAGGGATACGTCTGGGTTGTAAAGGACACCTTGGGCGATGTAAAAACAACTGGATGTGAATTAGACATTGAGTGATGTGACAATAATTACACGCGGAGGGTCAAGAAAACAATTTGTGTAAAAAGTACAGCATTGGGTGTTATTAAACAATGTTTGTTGTGATGGTACGGTCAAGTGGAAAATGGTAAAAATACTACTGCCATTATTATGCAAATACATCCGGGCATATATAGGAGTGTTGATGTAAATAGATACATATCGGGGTCCGGGGGGTGAATGTAACAAGAGAAGGCACATCTACTCCTTTGTCCTCGGTTGGGAGCCGGTCCTGTATAGTACTCTGTGAGAGTGTGACAAGGACCGCGGTCACTATCCAAGCCGGTGACCTCAGCGTGTGATCGCAGTGTGTGATCGCAGTGTGTGATCGCAGTGGGCTGTCAGCGGCAATTAGCAACCAAGCCTTCCCATCGGCCTAGCAACACGGACTGTTGGCATGCCAACACTGTGCCCCTGAAACCGCAGGTGTGCTGGAGAGGAGGAAGCGTCCCCGACTCCCTTCACATAGCCCCGGGGGCACAGGGGGGGAGCCTGCATGAGGGACAGGGTGGACACGGAGGTGAACATGTCTGAGAGAAACGCCCCGTGCAGCTGACACGGGACGATTCTCCGGGCGTCGCATTTGCCCCGCTTACCTTTCACCGCCTGGCAACTGCGCCTGCGAAAAACGAAAACACAAAAGTTGGTTTACTGTTTTTCAAACTGCAGTCACTGCATAATTCATGCGGTTAGACAGAACAGCGTTTGATGCGAGGAGACTCCCTGTAGCTGGGAGTTTTTTTTTCGGCTCGTTTCTCCTTCCCGTTCCATGTCTCTCACAGAGCCCCTCGAAGGGTTTAACGGGAGCATGTCAAGAGATGAGGTGTACTTTTCTGAAACGCAGCAAAAGCTAAATGCGTGAGACGCCGTTGATTCAACTGTACACACAAAACCCGAGGTGTTTTTAAAAACGGCATTTAAACATTCTCACTAAACCTTAAATCACCCTACAGATTTCATTTTTGAACCGGTAAGACTAAGGCCAAGGGTGATGCTTCGGGACAACAATATTCTGGGCGCCACGGTTCTAACTTTGGCTGAATAAATCCGTCAGAAAGGCAACAAAGGTCCTCAACATACAACACAGGAGCACGGCTCCAAATACTCCAAACAGCTTCTCCCCCCGTCGTCGGGCTGGCGGAACCCGGCTGCCTCTTATTTTTGGAACCATGCAGGGATATCTGGCAGGAAAGTTTCCTAAGCCTCTCCCAAGTCAAACTAAATTAGCCACATTACACCACACTCAAAGCCGCGGGTGATATTTTCGGTGAAGGCAGAAAACGCCGCTGCACGTGCATCAGTGACAGAGACGCGCAAAGGGGTTCCAATCTCCCGCTACTCAGACCAGGGACAGTTGTGGCTCCACCACACTGGGATGGCCCTGCAGCTGGGGAGAAGTTAGGCTTTCAGAACTGGCTTCAGATCAGATCTCGGACAGACTGACTCATTCCTCTGACCTACTGCAGCAGGGAGTAGCAAAGTATTTCAATTAGGCTAATGGCCATGTTATGATGCCATCACAAGTAAGAGAAAACTAGTAGGCTAGCAATGACAGGGTTGTGGGTTCAATTCCCACCGCGGACCAATACGAAGACATACTACCTCCCAATCTAAAATACCCGGGACTAGCTAATACTTTTCTGGTCTCGGTAACAGAGGAGGAGACGTCATTTAGTAATTTCATATTCTTAGTCTTAAACATAATCATTACGGGCAGGATTCTACACAGTGCACCAGTAACTCTATTGGACACCTGCATCCTCAGTTGAGTGGCCTTTCTTAAAAGGCGACGAGAAGTAAGGCACTAGCTGTCATCAACAGCCACTCCCAACCACTGTAATCCCGTATGAAAAGCCCCTTCGGGCAGCTTTATTTATACTGGCTTTGACCATCTAGGCCAGCTGTTTATTGTGGCCCTGAACTAACAGTCCCAAATTCAAGCAGACAAGGGCTTCCTGGTTAGTCGAAAAGTGGATTTAGGTGTGCTAACGTTGGAACCCTGCCAATACATGGAATGGCTGGAGGGAGACCTCTTCTCCCCTGTACTCTCCTCCTGACGAGCCCGGCCCATGGAGATACGGTATACGGTACGGTGCCTCGCATGCATCTCCTTCTTAGGGCACGAGAGTTGAAACGCCAGAGCGGAACGCACACTCTGGGCGAGATTCTATCAGCTAGGGGTTTAAAATGGGGAATGCAACAGGGCTAAATCTCCGGCCCCCCTCTGTGGAGAAGGGGAAACTTGCTCTATACAAGTAATAATAATGTTCAGAGTGAACCGTTGGTCAGGGGGAAACGAGGGGGACCACAACTGCAGAAGACTCATTGTGGGGACCCGTGTTTGGGACTGTTGAGGGGGGTTGAAGCAGGAGGAGGCCTAACAGAAATCAAAGATAATGGGCTGCAGCGCTGATCGTAGAATGGGGCCCGGAATGGGAGTTGGGGTCATTAGTAAACACTTACGAACCGCAGGGTTGGACGGGAGGCGAGGAGGGAGGAGATCGGGGAGGGAGGTCGTCACACAGTCTGACCACCGCTACCCTGGAGGGCTTTGCTCGGATCGGCCACGAACAGTCGCGGACCACAAACCCCCTCGGCGCGCTGACTGACGTAAAGCCACAGGCCATCACAGCGCGTCCCCAGGCCCCACGACGGTGTACGCAGACGCCAGGCCCCTGAGCGACGGTAATAAGTGAGTGGTAACCGTCGGAACACCAGAGTGACGCACGGCCAAAACCACCGGTGGACATTCGAGTGGACCACAGGATGACTTATCGCGAAGATAAATGCCCTCTCCTCGACACTGTTATCAATGCACACCACATCCCTACAGGGCACGGCTCCAAGCTGCTATGGTGAGGAAGGTTTTATGGCCAACCCCTAGTACGCCCCCCCCCCCCCGCTCAATTTCCCAAGATTGATGGCCGCTATCCTGCATGGTACGCCTCCAACATGCCGATGGGAATTCCAAACACTGTTTCACAGAAGGCAGCCCTGGCGCCTAGGCACAGACAGATCTCTTATCCCGCAATATAAGAGGTCCAAAATAAAGGATTTTGTACCAGAATCTCTTCATGGGTGTCTGGACCCGCTACCTTTTATAAAGAATACATGTGTTATGAGTTCCTTTGCTTTTTAATAACTAGGCTATAATAATAGTTGTGGGTGGAGTTCCCTTTGAATGGCTTATAAATTGACCATCCTTTGAAGCAACAAAGCCCTCCAGGCGCGGGCAACTGTGATCTGTGGATGTTAGGTAAAACCTCCCAAAATTAATCATTTCCACCAAAAGACTTGAAAACCTGGAAAAACAGTTAACGGGGCAAAAGCAACTAACCCTAAAAACACAATTCCTAAATCCATCCCAAATGGGGTCTTTTAATGAAAAGCTCCCACAACTTTCCTGGCTAAGGTGAGCAGGATCGGTAACGGGCCAGGGGGATTTGGGTGTCACTGGCCCGAACCCAACTCAAACACAGGCCCGGTCCAGCACAGCGGCCCGATGAGCCTGAGGCTTATAGGATTTCTCCAGCAATTACATTTAACTTCCTCATATTAACAGCAGTTTAATACATTCGTCATTGTGTAAAATGGAAAGGTGTTGAAAACCCTTCCTACTTTGATTAGCGGGTCTAAATCAAAGGCACAGAGCTGGAACTGATGGATAAAGCAGGCTTTAAGGAGATGTGTTCTTTTGTGATGCACAGGTTCAATACTCACTCCAGTTAAACTGAGGTTGACACCAGGCACATGTCAAGTTAGTTGACCTTGGCCTGACCATAATGAGAAAGACAGTTTTTTGGGTGTCTGGTATAGGTCAATAGACTACCTTAATTTCCCTGAAAGTAATTTTTCATGAGTCCCATACACACCTAATCCATAAATAGTATGTAGGTTGGGCCCTAAGTGTGAGACCTGACCCGGAAAAAACTGCAGGTCTAAGACGAGGGCGCTGGGGGGGTCAGACAATGAGTCTACAGTTGGCCCACCAGTCTAAACCAGATTTTGTCCCGGAATGATCCCGAATTTAAAGACAACCTACTAGCAAGGTAACCAACAGGCGTAAATGCATAAACATTTTCCGGACATCGGCATCAGGTGAACGTCTTAACAAATTAACTCAAACTGTAAATCAAAAATTAAACTTAAAATTAATTTAACTGTGCTATTCTTCCACCTAGTGTCACTATAGGATCATTACATTAACACGTGATGATACCCGTGAAAGAAACGTGTTCATAGGCAAAAGAGAGTAAACTTACATCAGAAAACGTGATTGCTCCGGACAAATATCTTGATAGAGTACCGAAGCCTTCATTAAAAACCTTTGGCGTGTCCCAGAGGTGTCTGTAAAAGCCATGCTTCTTTCTACGTGAATACGAATGATAACACGGTGACTTTTTCTGGACTCCTTGCTTTATCTTTTTCGTCGCACTGTGAAATAAACAGTAGTATTGTGGCCGTCAAATTGTCCTACTTTATGTTTTAAGATCAATAAGTAAATCGACACGGTATCCAGTTTAACTGCGGTTTAACCTGTTATTGTTGTTAAAGTTCGATCCTAGAGGATGAACCCGCAAGGTATCATGGGTATATTGCGACTGACAGGATTGATCTACAAACAGTAGGTTCCACAAGCTCCGCCCCATTTGTATGTTTCGGGAAGTCAAACCGTAACGCATTTTTGCGAAACACCGGCGTATGACTTAGAATAAAGTAATTGAAGGAACTATGGAACCTACTGTTTGTAAGATCAGTCCTTTCAGTCGCAATTTACTGTTAAATAAGCCCTTCCCAGACGTCATGTACTTGCCGATAAAGAGCAACCGGAACGCTGTTTGCCTAAAATTAGGAGTACAGGAACACCGTTCAGGAACATTCTGACCCTCGTCAAGCACTGCAAAACAAATTCCAACAAGTTACCGTTCTTCCAAGCATGTTATATGCACATTCGTTCAACACCTATTCCATTTTTCTAAGCATTAGAAATGTACAATGCTGTACAGATATCGGTGTGTAGGAAATACGTGTTGCAGCTTGATATTCTGAACCATAACATCAAATTATTTTAACCCCAGGAAATGTTTATTTACAGAACCAGTTAGAGCTACTCGAACCAGTCCTAATGATAGTCGAGGATGTGTAGAGAGATGAGAGACGGCACCCCTACAGACACATCTATTCATGATCAACCAGGGTTTCAGTGAGGTAGCGTGTCAGAGTGATGTAGTGCTTCATGCTTGCATTTTCATTCCTGAGGAAACCCTTACATGGGTATCTTTTTGCGTTTCGATGGGCAAACATATGTTTTTAAATTAGGAAACATTTAGCAGACATGTCTGTTATGGCCATTCTATTTTTTAACAGAAAAAAGTTTTCGTTAAATTAACTTTAATGAACTTGAAAGTATTTTACTACGAGCTGGAGAAACTCAAAACAAATCTTGGCCAGGCACCACTAATATCCGTTTTAGTGAACACACTGACATCAGTGACAGGAGGACTGGTCATCCCATATACATGTTTCTAAATAAAAACATTTGAGGGCGTCTTATGCGTTTGCAATGTGGTTTTGTATTATTCCTTGAACAATTGCTAACATTATGTTTGGCGTCGTATTTTAGGTGCAAGGTTACATAATTATCAATCAATCAGGGGAGTCATAAAAGTGAGAGTCCCCTATTGAACCCTGCTCACAAGTGGCAGCCGTCCGTGTGCGTGGACCGGGGAGAGTCGGTTGATTAGCAGGTCGCACAACCCGAATTTAATGACAAAACAATTGCACGGTAGCCTACACTCATAATTAAAATGTCAGACTGCACCTAATGCCATATGTCCACATGCTAACTTCACCTTAGCCCAGGTCACCGAGGTAAAATACCATCTCAAATATAAGGCCGTGCGTACGATAGCTGTCCTCTAATTGAACTAAATCTCATGAAATGTGGGACGTCATTCTGGCAAACAGCCGGTTGAACTGACTACTGTTAAAAGCTGAACCCTGTCTTGTGAATCGAAGATGAGTTTTCTAAGCAATTAGGCCACTGGCGTTTTAGGAATTGTTTCTATTTCTTTTCTGAGATCACATGGTCAGACCTCCCTGGTCTAGCATACAAGCCTAACTTGATGGATCTAGGGAAATCATCGCATTGACTCCTGCAAAATAAAATGCCCCAGGTAGAAGTGGTTTTTAAATTGGTTATCTTAAGCGATGTGGAAACCGCGCGCTCACAATGCAGGGGAGGACGCTCGTGGAATGGAGACAGGCTATTGAGGAAAAACACGATCTGCGAACGACGGACTAGGCTACAGCCCGTGGCGCGCGGAGACGTGATTGAACCGAGTAAGTTGGGGGCATTGTTAAAACGAATGAGATTCTCGGAGATCTGGTGACGAGAGTAGGCTATTCTGACTACCCGGGACGAGAGCGCCTAGGCTCATTCCGACGGGATCTGCGGAGCAGCCATGAACAGGAGCGTGGGTCTTTTTTCTCGGACCACAAGAGTTTCCTGGTAACTATGCGCATTATCACACCGTTTTTAGTATATGCGTACTTGCTGTTTCATTGTGTTTTCTTATCACTCACACGGTACTGATTAAAATCGTATGATACAATTTTATTTTGAGGTCAACGTAGCCTATGATACACAATATGTCAACTAGCCTTTAATTTTGTATTACTACATTTGCCTAGCCTCAAATGATTGTGAGCGACGTACGCAATGAATGAAAGCGATGCTACGGGAATGCATGGAATAGCCTAGACTAAAGTGCTAGTGATGGCCTTTCACTTTGTAATAGAGTAAATGTTCCACCTAATGGGCCTGTCAGAAAAGCGTGGCCCCATCCTAAACAATATTGAAAGGGCACAGCATAGCAGTTATGCGTTACCGCGGGACACAATACTGTCCTGTACCCTGGTTTTCATTTCAAATGTTAAATTGGATTGCAATGTTCTATTTCACTTAGATTTTGTCGTGTGGTTGTCTCTGAATACGGAGTGAGGAGTGAGGAAAGAAATGTGCGGGTACGTGCGTGCCCTTGCGTATAGCCTCAAGAACGATGGTTCAGCTCCTACAACATTTTTAATCTCACCAATCATTCTCCTTAACGATGCAAGGTAATGGGTACTTAAAATACATTCTGATGATGAAGATAACGTCTAAATATTTGCCTTAGATAATTAACTTGGATGAAGGAACATTTATAAACAAATCGCATGAAACTGATATTCCAAACAGACGCGCGCAGGTGTAATTGGTAGCGCGTGTCCTCACACCGGGCACGTTGAAGAGGCGGTCAAGTGTTGGTTGGCCCGCGACACTGCCAAGAGACCGGGCTAAAAGACCCCGAAAGTGTACCGTCAGCTTGCAGAGGAATCAAGCCAACGAGTAACGCAACACCAACTCCGATTGTGCTGAGACGAAGAAATCAAGAGGTCCTCGAACGATATGAAGCGATGTTCTGTGCGGACATCGCACCATTTAAAAACCATCAGATTACATTTTTTACTATAATCAATTTATGTTTTACTATGATAATCGTGTGTGTAGATCGATTCAATTAGCCTATTAACATGACACCTCCTAACCCGTGACCCTTCCATAATTCACAAATAAGACCACTCCTCTAATTCCACTGGCTGTTTAATCATTAGTTCAGCATTGCCTATTTGTGTCATGATACCATTACAAAAAGACACACTGCCCATTTCAGCTTTTGCACCAGCCGCTTCATCTTGATTCAAGGTGTGTATACATGTGTTCTTCCTGACTCCTGCCAAAGGTCCTCTGAGGGCCGTGGAAAACATTTCCCTTTCGATTCCTTCCAATGGCGTAGTTGAAAAGCAAGTCTGGCATTCGCTTCCTCCATCTTTGAAGTCACCCTCTCAAAGTGAATGTCTGTGTGATGCTTTGATATTCTATAAAAGACTAATCATCACCAAGGAAAGAGTAAACTAAGCCCACCAAGGCACTGCACAATGTTGACCAACATCAACGGAGGATTGTTTTCATACAAATTGTAACAAAAAAAACCTCTCTTGAATAAATGATATCAGCTCTTGTTGGAAAGTGTGTTCCTTGCGGCCCATAATGATTTTTCTCTAGACTTGGTTAAGAAAACAGGATGATGAGAACCAGAATGATAGATTATGTGCTCTGGAGATCTTGACTTCAACTGTCCCGAGTTGGCTCTGAGTAGCTGCAATCAAGCACAGTCTTATTCACAATGGCTTGAACAACAAGACAGGAAATCCACAATGTCTTTACCAAATGCATTTAGTGTTTCATCTAGACTAGTGGTCCTCAACAGATGGGTCACAACCCAAAGTGATAGAAGGTTTCTGACTATAAAATACTGTAGTCTGAACCTAAACAATAAATACCAAATGGAAAGTGTGTAAAAATTCTAAAACCTTATTTTCAAAGGCAGATCTTCCTAAATAAGAATAACCCAAAGGGGTAATACCCTTCAAAGGGTTATTATCCTAGTAAAGTGGCAGTGTAGTTATTACCTCTTAAAAAAATTTTTTTACATTAGAATTGTCAAATAAAATGATTACAGTTGCATAACATAATCATATTCTGTGATCCTTAATAACATACCACAGAGTACTTACAACAATTACAGTACTGCTATTAATAGTGGGCTTTCAACACCTGCCAAATCCTGATGTGTTGGTTTATAACATTTATTTTTACAAGTAGATAATTCAATGCTATATAATTGTGGAATGTGGTCAGCTATAGACTTAGTATCACCATTACCCGTATACCACATCCTTACTGCTCAAGTATAAATGTATAAGAAGATGGCATTGAATTAATCATCATTGTCTTGACTCATATGAGGTCATCAAGCAGTCTGAGCTAGGTTGTTTTTCAGAACATTCTGTAAATATAGCAATCCTCTGGTGCAGTGCTCTCGTCACATTCCACTGAGCGACTACACTGTCAAGCAACACTGAGGTCATTGCCACCCTTAGTTAAGATCTGCTGCTGTTTGTTTGTCAGGACCCTGGTAGGCAGCTGTTCCGCCGACCAATTAATATGATGAATTGCTCGACCCGTGGGTGTGTTGTGAGACCAGCCAAGTCCCAAATGGTACTCCATACAGGGCCGGCCCTAGTTATAAGCAACCTAAGCGGCCGCTTAGGGCCCCCTTTTGACCAGGGGGCCCTAGACTGCTAGTGATCCCCGGACCACTAGGGGAGAGGGGGCCCCAAATCAAATGTTGCTTAGGGCCCCCAAAAGGCTGTGGCAGGCACTGACTCCAAAACAGTGTGCCACAAATGGGACTAGAGTAGTTCACTGTGTATATGGAACCGGATATCATTCGGAAACCCCTGGGGTTGCCAGGCCTCCCTCTGTTTGGCACAACGTGACCCACACACATCATGTTATCAGTGCTAGCAGCGTACCGTGTGGATTGGTGCCCGCACCTTGATGCCCGCACCTTGATGCCTACAATTTGTGTGGTATCTAAGCCCGGTCAGACTCGTACCGTTTCCGTGTGGCGTTGCCATCAGTTTCGGTGTGGCGTGTACACATTAGTGGCCTGATGTGTACATTCCTCACCTGGCGTGATTCGTGCCACAGGGTTGAATGTGGAAGCTAACACTGTAGCGCTTGGTGCAAATGGAGCTAGGTCATTCGCCCACCACGTACGATACAATAAACCAGTGTGCGTTTCTTCTACGGGTTCTGTGAACACGGGACATGTTTTCTTGCGTGATAACATTTTTGTTTTGTATAGCTGCAACAGGCACGTACCCGGTACGCTCTGAGCTTTTAATGTTCGATGGTGGGAAATAAGTGGTGCTTAATAAAGCGCGTCGATACCTTAATTACCAGCCTCATTAATTGCTTGCTGCGTTGACGGTGTGTTTTGGGTGCTGACGCATTTCGATTCTGTCATTTGATTCCACTGTTGGTTGAGTAATGGAAGGCAGCTCAGTTAAAGTGATGAAATGAGGAAAATGGATGGCCTATTAAACCAGAGACAAGTTCCCCTGAGCAGGTTCCAACATCACGCTTTCCAGTACAAGAAAACTAAAATAGGCAAATCTGAAAGAACATTTTGGATTTGTAAAGTTGGTTTAAAACATGTCAAATATATATGCTCTGTGGCTTGCAGAGACCTAAAATTTGTATTCACCTCCATCACCAGTCTCTTCATGCTGATTTATATTATTTTCCTGGCCACATTGAAAGTGAAATTTTCTCATTACTTCTTTTCCGTGTAGTCTGGGATCGGCTGGTTTTGTCTCAATAGAGAGGTGGGAATTGAATTCCCCCCCCTGCTTTTTTTTTGTCTGCCTTTATTCCTTGGACCTTCCCGTTTGTCCTTCGGGTGGCTCCTCGGTGAGCTCATATCCTTGCAGTCTAGCAGAACTAGGTTGGCCCCCTTTTCCACACGGTGAGACGAGGCGCTCCTGTGATCGCTGTGCTTCACCATTAAAACCAGGGAGCGTGAGAGTCAGAGAGCAAGGGCAACATAATTCCATTGCTTGAAGTGTGTGGATTAAACTGAGGTTAGGTGTGGTGGTAGGAGGAGGGAAGTGATAGAAATAGGAATCGGAAGATATTAAACGAACCAGATTGGCTCTGTGGAACATTTGGCTGTTTTGTCAAGGAATGCATTAGGAAGCCTGACATTTAGAGAACTTCAGTCTAGTTAAGGCAGAGTAGAGTTCACCCTGCTTCAATGTTCTCTGTACAGCTGTCTTTCTCTCTCTTTCTCACTCTCCCTCTCTCTCTCTGTCCGTCTTTGCTGCTTGGTTACAAACCTTGCCCTTGTGAGACTGGAAAAACGGAAGCATGCTTTGACGGCCATTAATTTACTTTCTAAACCAATATTAAATCCGCCACCAGGATGGATTCTGCATTGCCACAGTACAGTAGGCTCTGATTCCCAGAGCTGACACTCTGGGTTGTGATTTGTCGCTGTTTACCGGCACCCTGAGTCATTAGCCGGAGTTGTGTAATTGGGTGCTTTATGCAATGTGGAGCTCCTCTCCGGATGTAGGTAGAAAGTTCGAAGTGGTGGCATTCCGTTTTCGTTGCAATGTGACTTTGATGTGTTTCTCCTTCTCTGTCCCTCAATCTCTTCCCTCGTCGTCTCACGTCTTCACCAGTTCTCCCCCTTCTGATTCCACACCCACACGCCATTTCATCCGTCCCCTTTCACTCCTTTATTCTGTTCTCCTCTCCAGCACAGCGGCGGGAGCAGCTGTTGAAGGAGTGTGTCTGGAGGCTGAAGGTGACCTGTGTCTGGGCCAGGGGCTGCAACACAGGACATGGGAGCAGCCTGTATCCCCCTCCTCTCGCTCGTGTCTTGTGTTGCAGCCAGTGGAACAGTCCGCTTTTAACATCCCCAAGTGACGCCCAAATTACACCGAAGAGACGCCGTTCCCGCTCAACCTTCAGTGCTTTTTCCACTCCTCGCTCCAAACCAGCTGTCACAAGCTGTCAACCGGGGGTATTTTCTCTCGAGTCCATGTCTTCAGTAGCCGGAGATTTAAGCTTTGTCATGTTTGTGAGTGAAATGTTTCATGAAGCCCGGCTCCGCGATAAAGTGACTGATGGGGCAGATGGAAATGGGTTAGGGGCCAATTCGTCTTCATTTCTAGCACCAAAATTGTATTGAATTCCACTGATTGTCACTCAACCGGAACCTTTTTTTGAGACTATTGAAGGATTTCGAGGCGACATTTGGCGTAGCTGCTGCAGGAACAGCTGTCACGCCGAGACAATAGCTAAATTAAATGCAGAAAGTAGTGCCTATTCATTCGAACAAGAAAAACAAAGAAAAACTAAAATTGCCATAATAATGATGCTGAAGAATTCATGTAAAGAGAACAGAACAACACATAACAATACAATGAAACAAAATATCAGCAAAAATGCTTGAATTCATATTTTGTCATGATTAACATTAAGCAAACGCCATAGCACGAAGACCCAAATAACCATGGCATAAGGGCCTAATAGATTATGTGCATGTGAGTAATTACAGTGGAGTATATGCAAACCCTAGTCTTTCCCTCACACCAATGGGCCTTTTTAAGAGGGATATGCATCGTGTTCCCCATAACAAGCCTTGGAGATCCGGGATTATCTGGAACAGTCGGAGGTTGTGGCAGCTGTTGGGCCATTATCCCGGCGATGCCTGTAGGAGCGTGGGTGGAGTCTACGAGGGGCTGTCTGGAGGCGTTGGTATCTACCTCCGTTTTAGCGTTTCTGTATTTTGTATTTTGGCAATTTCTGATATGCATTTTTCTGAAAAGAAATGAAGTGGTTTGAGCCAGTTACGCGGTGGGTATTTAATAACAATTAGCTTACCACAGAGCATATTGTCATTTTGTTTTCATGGAAACCCCAAAAAGTAAATCTACCTGCATCCCTGAGATCTAAACCCATGCCCCCGTTTGCCCCCCCATGGTGCCGGGCATTAACCATATGACATGTTAAGTGAAATTAAAAGCCATTCTTTGTGTTGGAGAGCTGTTTAAACGGGGGTTTTAATGGGTTCTGGGGCACTTGCAGAATCAACTGATGGGAACTGCGTTTGTCTTTCTGCCGACCATTTGGGCAAACACGATGGGCAGGCACTATAATTAGACGAGATCAACATGGGTGCGCACGGTGAGATGGCGAGCTTGTAGAGGCACCCGCTGCCGGACCGTCGGGACTGGTCTTAACGATTCTTCATCTCCCTCAAGGTTATGGAGGAGCAGCACAGACGAGGAGGCACGAGATTGCCTTCGCAAACTGAGGCCAGGAATGAATCAAAGTAGGGTTTTAAAGGCTGCGGTTTGGCGAAGGCAACGCTATTGGCCACCAGCTGTCACACCTGGCATGTTTCTGAATGAATTTTGGTGAGGAGTGTCTTGCCCCTCGTCATGGATATGGCGTTTACAAACATGAACGTGGTGCTTGATTCCCGGGGTAAGATGTTTGCTGTTGCCTTGTTTCCTTTTTAATGAATAACTGTATTCCAAATAAAATCACTGTGTGTCAATTTAATGAGTAGAACTCCAGAGCACATTTTTTGTTGTTTATTTCCCTGAGCCTGTTTTAGCCTTCCTTATTGTGGTGATGTGGGGGTTTTCCTGCACATTCTATAATATTTACAATTGTATTTATTTGTTCTGATTGGCTTATAGAATGGTCTAGAGTCAACCCCCTTACCTAATTTAGTTATTATAGTTTCTGTCTACTATACTCAGGTCACATAAGTAACATCATTCCCACCTGACAAGTCGGAAATTCCTGGATTTTTTCACGCAAGAAAAGTCCATAAACCAAAAGTGCAATGTCATCCTTTTTTTTGCGCACTGGGCCTTTAAGGAAAGTCATCAAAGAAGGTCTAGGAGAGTGAGCTGCTAAGGAAGATCTCACCCATTGCCTGTCTGCTGACAGACATTGCCGCATGCACTGCCTATTCAGGAGTTTTCCGTACCAGTGCACTTCCCCCCAGGCTGCTGTCTGCACTTACAGATATGACATGTGCCCTCGAGCCCCTCTAGTGTTTATTTCAGCTCTTTCATGTGAAAATCTGAGATTGCTACATTTATTTTTGTGTTTTCATATTGCTGATATACTGTACTTATACCCATTATAACACCTCAATGCCTCTGACAAAATGTCAATGTAGGAGAAACTCAGTAACCATATAATAGGTTTTGTTCTCAGGGGGATATGGGGAGACAGCTGAGGGATGGACCTCTAGAAATACAGCATTCAAACAAATAACATCCTCTATGGGTGTGGAGGCATGCAAAATGTTTATTGTTTTTGAATGGCTCTGTAATGTCTGCTTACTTCACTTTTCCAACTGTCAGTTGAACTAAGTATACCAGTATAATACGTTGAATTAAGCCTCTGGGGCATTCATAGGTTTATATTCCTCAACAAACAATAATGTATGTGTAAGTCTAGCAATGGATGAAGCAGCTTGGATTCTAGCGTGTACCCGTCTGATAAATAGTTATAGGCCCATAGAAAACAAATTATATAATAAACAAACAACCAATTGCCATTTGATAGATCTTTTAGTCTGTTTGAGGTTTAATTAGTTGTTTGTTTCTGAGTGGTAATTATTCTGATATATCAATAACATTTGTTTTCTTAGTAATTTGTTTCCCACAGAGATATTTGTGACGATTACATGTTTGGAATTATGATAGCCAAAAATGTTGTTTAAATGTCTACTGGGAGAAGGAAGGGCTGTGGATCCTTGGAACACAGTTGGTGTCCTGTTAGCGAGAAAGAGAGAGCAAGAGAGTGTTTCTGTCTTCTCACAGTAGCTTGGTTACTTCTTCCTTAGGCTATGTTCACTTTTCATGGAGGGAAATCCTCATATAGGCTGGTAACAAAAAGAGAGGGAAAGACCTTGTATAACCAGAAACTGGCAAAGAAACAAGAACACCATGCAGGCTGAACACCATGACCCTCTCAGGAAAGGAACAGTGCCTCCATTTTATCTCAGGGAAAGTATGGAGATGAAAGTATGAAGAGCGCAATAGAAAAGAGGTGGAGGTTAGGCTAGAATAATAGACCTTTTAGCAACAGCAGTGACTTGTCACTTTGTTCATGACAAACCACATGGGGTTATCCAAATTATTCAGAAACTGGAGGCGATGGCAGCAGAAAAAAAACATTGTATGGGGGACCAACTAGGACGGGACTGCCCTTGAAAGACTGAGTGTGCTGTCATTGTCCCGGATAAGTTACTGTTTGGGATGCCGACAGGTGTTGATGTGGAAAGAGTAGCAGAGCTCCTGTGAAACCACTTAACCGTGTCCAGAAACTAGGAGACACAGATGGCTCCAGAAGCGGTCTGTCTTGGAGGAGTTGGAGCATATGACGGAGATAATGTAAACCTCACCGTACGCTATGCTCCACGAAGTTGACGTCCGCAGTTTGGGGAAATTATTGTCCAATATTTGAATTTAAAACATTCCGTCGAGGGATGCAGTGATATGCCTCTAGGACAGGCCAAATTAAATTGTGAATAGAGGTAATGGAAGATTCTGTGAAACATTTGGTGTAATGCTCTAACGCGTAAACAGCCCTTTCGATTGGTCACTTTGATGTGCCACTTTTGAAAGGCACAGTTTTGCCGCATGCGCAATTTAACACGTAATTCAAATACGTCTTTCAAGGCCAATGAGAGGTCATGTCGTATTGGAAGCCCCGACAAAAGGCGGTTAAAATCCCATCTTAACCTAAACCTTGTATTTAGGGCATCTGACTAGTGTCTGGAAGGTTTCTGCTTCAAAAAACCCGAACGCAATGGTGGAAGCAGAGCCATTCTGTTCATGAGCAAAACAGGTACCCCTAATTGCTCCAACTCACAGCACCCACTTTGTGGAAAATAACAGCTGGTTCTAAATCAACTTGACTGGTTAAATAAATCAAAATGTACTTGCTACTGAACAAAAGGTCTCACTCTTAAAGAGATAATAAACTCTTATCTTTTGAGCCTTACTCCGAATAGTGTTTCTCTAGCGTCACCCTAATTAACCACTTCAGTGCGGCATGTCGGTCGTAGTAATGTACACGTTTCTTTTGTTCTAAATCACTTTTACGTATTGCCGTGCGAGTCCCGAAAATGACGAACAAGCTCCGACGTTTTTTTTCCGCCAAGACAGTCCACAGTGCTGTTACGGTGACGTCCACTCCAAATTGGTCTAGACTGCGGGTACGTTGGAAGGGACGACATTGACTACTCCTCCGCCTCACTCCTCCCCCGCCTGAGGGGTGGGGGCTGCGCATGCACCTTGCTGACTGCACTGCCGACACCGATGGGACATTCACCTTCAGACGCCGGGGACGGACGGGTCACCAAGGCTGACCGTCACCGGCATGGTTTATTCATTCGTCCCAGCAGCTCTCTGTCTTTTAGAAAGTGCGCCGCGCATCGGGGCTCCGACGACGCGCGCTATGTAGGGG